>CAVNYN010285460.1:0-17827 GCA_963692815.1 Nyctanthes arbor-tristis | reverse complement strand
TGTAGGAAACAAATCAGGATGGCCAAGAACACATAGCAAGGCCATACCATCACAAAGCAAATCAAAACAGGTAGAGCATTAACTAGCGATACAAATGCAATAAACAAATCTTTCTTTCAATAACAATGCATCAAAATCCATATTTGTCTCATCAAAAGCATCAATCAAATACACACTTATCTTATCAAAACTTTATGCATGTAGAAAAGGAATCAAAGTATTAGGTTACCCACCTCAAATATTCTTCGAATAATCCACGTGAAAAAGTATCCTTAAAGACTTGATACTCCTCAATTAAAGCTATCTTTCAAGCTATAATCCTTCCATATATGGTAAGGGACTCTTTTCAAAGGACAAATAGGTATTTTAGCGGGTTTCTATTGGTTTTCTCCTTCCCTTTGCCAAGTTGGACGAATTTTGGAGTTCGGGAGAGAAAAAGGGAAATGGGTTTGAGAGAAAATGAAATCCTTAGCTTCCTTTATATAATAGTTAGGATTTAGCTAATTTTAATAACTTTTGAAGTCCGCCAATCACAAGGTGACACATGGCGCCAATCATATCCTGATAAGTGGCGCAAACCACCTCATGACAAGTGGCGCGATGTGGCGCCGCACACTTGTCAGAAAATTACCTAAGAATTCCCTTCTCTTTGCATTATCTTTCAATCAAGTTCACACTCTTCAATTCATGTCAATTAAGTCATTACACTTTAGTTTATGTCAATTATCAATCAAATCTTTCTTTAGCGTCAATTCCATAACAATATTTTGATCTTCAAGCAATCTTTCAATGATATTCAAGTAATTCTTTCAAAACGAACAACTTCGTTGCTTACCTTAATTTATAGAAATTTTCGGGATGTTACATTAAGACTTAGGAGACTTAGAGAGCGATGAGATGAGGTGACGGCAGCAGGTACTCGGCAGCGGCGGCGGTGGCAGGTGCGCAGACGATGGCGGCGGCAAGCGATCTGCGGTGGAAGAAGTAGACGTGCTGAGACGTACCTACGGCGGCAGAAGGGATGCGACATTTTTCTAAAAATTGTGGAGATTTAGACCTTGAATCCATTTAGTTTTTGGGTTCATACTGATCTAATTTTTGGGTTTTGTGTGATTTATGCACCAAGCAGCGTGGAGTGGAAAGAAGCAATGAGCAGCGGCCGAAGAAGGGCTAGTGGCGGCGGCTGAAGAAGAGATGGCGGCGACGAAAGAGATAGAAAGAATAGAGGAAGATGGGAAGTTGTTTCATCAATTTTGATTTGAGTTTTGCCAAATTGATTATGCATTGTAATTTGTAAATTGCTTGATAAATGTAAAAAGGGTTGTGGAGGAAGAAAGGCTAGCGGTGGCTGCGGAAGAAGGGCTAGCAGCGGCAGCGGCGGCGCAAGAGACGAGGAGAAGAGAGGAAGAGGAGAAGTTAGGGTTTCATCAATTTTGATTTGAGTTTTGCCAAATTGATAATGAATTGTAATTTGTAAATTGCCTGATAAGTGAAAAAAGGGTCATGGAGTTTTGTTTTTGGCAAATTTTTGATTTTGATAAGTGAAAAGTAAAAAAATGTTTTCGAGAAGAGGTGAAAAAATAAAAATTAAAAAAAAGGGTTTTTTTTTACTAGTTCAAACCGGTTAAACCGACCCGGGTCGGTCCGGTTTTGGTTTTGACCGGTTTGTCCAGTCAAACCCGTGAACCGAACCGAAGCGAACTGATTCAGTTCGCCATCCAAGAACCCGCGAACCAACCCGTGGAGTGAAAAAACAGAACCGAACCGGTCCGAATCAGTTCGGGCCGGTTTGGTTTACCAGTTTGTCAGTTTTGTTGCCCAGGCTTAGCGACAGTTGACCTCCCGTTTCTTTACTCAAATTATGTGTGTTATTACTTATTCAATATTTGCTATATTACTAGATAAACAAAAATATATAAAATCTTTGACGAGCTTGAATGAAGTCATTTGGATTGATTATTACTTTCAACTTCTTATATTTCTGAAATAAATATGCACTTATTTTGTTATTCTTTTAAATTTAATTTATTTAATATTAAAATTAATTTTCCTATATAACGCACGGATGTAATACTAGTTGTAATTATTCTTAGCTAAAAATATATTTTCACAAATGAAATGTGATTTTCCCATTTCTTGTTTGGGCCCCTTTTTCTATAGAGATGGAATCGGCTCCGATAAGGTCCAATGTGGCACAAAAAAGGACCCCCTTTGCCAATTTAGCGGGTGCACCCTTTTATTCCCTTAACAGACCCGTCGGCGGCAGGACCCTTCCAAAACCCCCCTCTTATTTTATGATTAACTAGATTTTCACTCGTGCGTTGCACGGTTAGACATTTTATCAAAGTATCTACGTAAATATCAATATTTAGTTTTAATATAATATACAGTAAATTGAAAGCAATTAACCAAATCTAGTTTTTTACCCGTGTGATGCATGAGAAGAATAATTTAAAATAATTTAACTTATTATAAATATTTGAGAAATTAGATTCTCACATGTGCTAAAAAAATTAAAAACTTGATATCGTATAAGGAGAATACTACATAGAGGGGTAGTTATTTTCTTTTTAATTTTATTTTTTTAAATTTTTAATTATTAATAGTTATTTTTTTCAAGTATAGTTATATTTTATTTTAATTTTTGTTGTATGATATAAGTATTCAATTCATAAAAAACATCAATTATATTAACTTTATTTATGTGCGTCAAGACCCATGTGATATGATGATATCATAATCAATTCTCAAACCTTTGAATAAATATGCTCTTGATTGTTGTTTTCACATTGAAATGAAAGGAAGATTTAAAAATATAAAGATAAGATAAGTTAAACATAGAATTATAAAGATAAGATAGAATTATGAAGATGAGATAATTCAAAAATTAAAAACCAAAAAGTAGAAGGGATAAACATCAAAGTTACCGTATTGGTTACCACAAACCAATCAAAATGACCAAAAAGCCCCCACTTGAAGCATTTTGGGCGAGAAAATTGCGGTCAAACTGTACCACAGCACCTCTCATTTTATTAATATATAGATTTCTCAAATATTTTAACGGAAAATATGATTATAAAGTGATTCTCAAAGTTTTTGTAATTGTTTCCTGCCTTTCAACTGCACATATCAGAGGAACATTGAAGTTCTTTAGTTCTTATTGTTGGGATGTTGACATCAACAAGAAAATAGTTCTTCTTTCATCATCCTAGACCTAGAGGGAGGAAGCGAAGATAGTTTATTAACAAGATGGTATGGATAGTCTAATACTCCCAAAAACAATATTCCTAACTTTTCATTTGGTTAGTTTAATTTACCCTTTTGTTTATACATATGACGCTCGACCCACGACCCTACTCCAAATTTTGTAATGTAAGTAAAGAAGGTTAAGGGATATTCTTCACTCGGTTCCTAGCAACTACTTAGTGGGGAAAAAACTCTTTGGGGGTATATACAAAATACATTCAATTTCAATTTAACGGAGGACAGGTATAACTTTGATTCTTTTTCTATTATGCAGCATTGCATTTTCCGTTACTTTATATAATTTTGCATCAGTTAGGGGTCCCTTTACCCCGTCTCCGCATATGAGATTATGGAATCGATGCCCAGATCTTTCTACCATACTGTTTCAACAGATATTAAGGGATACATTAACATTATATAATAGGGATACTTGTTTACGGTTAAAATCTCCAAGAGAGTTGAGACGTCCGGCGAGCAGGAGCCAATGTGGGGGGACAGCATGTTCCTCCTCGTACTGAAGGGGGGAGGGGTGTCGAAGGGTCCTTCCGGCTAGGCCTGATTCCCGGCGAGAGGGGTGGGTGATTGGGGGGTGGGGGGGGGGGAGAGCAACGCTGTTCAAAGTGGGCGGGTTCCTTCGCTGGGTTTCTGAATTGTGTTTTTTCTTTGTTTATTGTATTGACAAAAGGGGCCTTTTTTTTTTTTTTGGTGCCTCATTGGATGGTGAAGCTTCATCCTCCATCCCTATGGAAAAGGGTGGTCCAGTAACCAACTATTTTTTCTGATCGTTTCAATTCATTGTTTATCTTTTGGGCATTTCTATTTTCAGAATAGAAGTAGCAGGAAAAAGGAGCAATCGAAGGTGATGTACATACAAACCATGAAATTGGTAGGTCGCATCCTGAAAGAAAGTGAAAATATATTATTGGTAAGGAGTAAATTTCCCCTTAAGATTGTGTTCGTCCTTGTTGTGCCACTCGGCCTTTCTTCTGGAAAATATTTCGTGGTACTTTCCTGTAAGCATTTTCTTCTTTGAGAAATAAAATCATTCTCCTGTGAACATTTTCTGAAAATATATATTATCTCAAAACTGAAAACGACACTAGACTTGATGTTGCCTCCATTATTTTGGTTACATAAAAGCGTCCAATAATGAGCTTAATTACAAGGGGGCAACCATGGAGAACGTAACAAGAGCCACGTGCAGGATGAAAAGCTCAATTAGCAACCATGGAGGAATCAATAAGCACCACATGCATGCCACTTAGGGGAAACAATTTACACACAACTTTCCTATATAGGACTCAACGTGACAAAAAGTTGATTGGCCTAGAAACATATACTCTATATTGGCCCCCACTATCTTGGGCCTGATATTTGTTGTGAGGAGATAAAAGAGAAATATGCATTAGAGACTGTCCCAGTGCCGGAGAGGTAGGTATTTGCTTCTCGATATAATATAACATCATTATGTCCTTCATTTTCTTCTAAAGTTGATGCCTCAGTAAAATGTTCTAAAGTTGATGCCTCAGTAAAATGACGCCCATAAAATCGCAGATAGTTCAGCGATTCAATTCTTGGCTCACCCATTGGTAACTCACCCTCCAACATCCCTACCAAATTAACCATACTTGGCCTCAGGCCTGGCTCCTCATGAACACAGCACAATGCCGCACGCACAAATTTCTCCACCTCTTTAAAAGACACTCGTCCCTCTAGTCTCGGGTCCACGAGTTCTAAATACCTCTTTTGCTCGTGCATCTCCAGAGCATACAGTGGGAAGTAAACGAGACCCTGCACTGACGAAGCTGATGACTTGCCTCCAGCACTGTTTCTTTCACTGAAGCTGTGATTTTGGTTTTGGAGCGAGCAGTTTCTTCTTCCACTTACAATTTCAAGTAGTACCATCCCAAAACTATAAACATCAGTTTTATCTGAGACTGCTGAGCTCGTAAGCCATTCGGGAGCAAGATAACCGCGAGTTCCTCTCATTGTTGTGAAGAGACTGGACTGTTCGCAACTTAGAAGCTTTGAGAGCCCAAAATCTGATATTTTTGCCTGAAAATTATCATGCAGAAGGATGTTCTCCGGTTTGATATCACAGTGGATGATCTTCCTTTCACACCCTTGGTGCAAGTAAGCAAGACCACGTGCTGCCCCAACTGCAACTCCAACTCTCTCCTGCCATTCTAAGACAGGTCCATTACCAAAGAGTGTTTTGTCAAGCGAACCGTGATTCATAAACTCATAAACCAACAGAAACTGTCTCTTTTGAGCAGAATAACCTTTTAACTTCACCAAGTTCATATGGTGAATATTCCCAAGTACTGCGATCTCTGTGCAGAAGTCCTTCTTACCGCGACTGCCCAAATCAGTGATCTTCTTTACTGCAATAAGTGATTTATCAGGAAGCACGCCTCTATATACAGTACCGAATCCACCTGCTCCAATCTTACTCTTGAAATTCTCAGTTGCTACCTCAAGCTCTTTATACTCGAACCTTATGGGCAATCCAGGGACATCAAAGTCCAAGTCTTTAAAAGCAGGTGAGTCTGGTTCAACTAATTTTTCAATTCCCTTATTGGGGAGCCTAGATCTTCTCCACAAAAAGATCAGTACTGCAAATAGGACGAAGAAGCCACTTAATGGTAATAGTATCACAGCAGCGGTAGGCAACCCTGACGAACCACTCTTAACACCGCCAATGTTTGTTGAGGAAGCCCCAAGAAGTGTTTTAATATACCCTATCCTACCCTTATTAGTCAGCGTAATAGATCGCAGCTCATTTTGGAGCACGTAACAAGAACCAGAAGATTCATCGTAGAAGATTCCCAAACAAGTACAGTCGTCTGTGCAGAGATCTTGACAGACAGATAATTTCACCCCATATTTGACAGGCGTTGTGAAATCATTACCAAAGTAGTCCATGCCATGCACCAGTTGCAAGTAAGCAAGCATAGAGGAATTTAATTGACTTCTACCATTGGTTGAATTGCAAGAAACTGGCAACAAGTAAGAGCCATCAACTGGGACACAACCGGATGGATTACTTGCACTAGCCTGGAAGCCAGATGGACAGGAACACGCGGAAGCATCTACAGAATCACCATTTGTACATAACCCAAGCTTTCCACAAAAAAATGGAATCTGACATTCATTAACTGGTCCCACAAAATCCTGCTTCTCTTTTGCTTCTGTGAAGCTACTGATGATGAACTGGCCAGAATCATCTAGCTTGGCCCTTCGAAAGTCCGATGGAGGTAAACTCACTTGAAGCACAATGACCGATCCATTTTGACCAAATAGATACAAACCTGTTTGGTTAATTGCCATATAAGCCACTGCTGAATTTGAGTTAATATAAGCCTGGGTATCCATAGACAATTTCCAGTATGTCAGACCCTCCCACTGGATGGTCGCATCGGACTCAGTTAAAGCAAGCCTGTAATAGCCTGTCCCCAAGTCATCATTTGATATTCCACTGGACAGAGTTGTCCCAATTGCCAAGTGCTGTCCGATCACAATTGTATCTGTTGGATTTTGGAAGCTTTCCCACAATGTCATGTTATATCTATCAAGCAAAACAAGATTTCCAGCTTCGGTAAGCTGTAAGGCGAATGCTGAAGATCGCAATGGAGGTGTAGACCATTTAAATCTTCCATCTTGTTCAGTTATAATGATACCACTGGCAGTAAAGCTCATGGTTCCAGAATTTGAAACCGGTGCATCACGATTAGCAGACCAGATGATGGTGTTAGATTCCACGTGGATAACACATAAGTAGAATCTAACTTGGTGTGCAGCAGGATTGAACATAGCAGCTTTAAATGATCCATTAGGAGAGAATAAGAAACTCCCGGCAGCATCCACAAATCTTAGATTTGAAGCCGTAAAATTGGGGTAGACAAACTCTGTAAACGAGACACTGAAAACTGGAAACAGGGACAAGGAGACACTGGCAAGAAAGAATAAAAAGGACTCCATACAGAGTACTTGGATAGGAATAACAGAAATATGTTGGCTGACATTTGCATTGGCAAAGTATGGGACTTATCTACACTATGTTTCTCCATTTCTCCTCTTCTCCAATTCCTCTCCGTCTCTTCCCGTTGACTAAAGAAAATCATTCCTTTCTCTGTCTAGCCCAGCATGACAACGATAGGTGACCACCCACCCTCCCTAAGATATCAATTATACACAACTCAATATGCCAATATCAACTGGGGCAGTCATGTACATGAATCTCAGTGACGATATGACCTAAACATGCGTTTTAAATAATGGAAATGAGATTGGAAAAAAATATACTTTATTTACTATAACCATATATATTAATCTAATCATTCCCATTGAACAGCACTATTGACTTTGAATTATACTACATCAGACAGCTCGTCACACCAGTTGTTTATTGTTGAAGTATAGAAAGAAATAAAAGCAGATCTTAGACCATATGGCATATGTAAATCGACAGCAATGAACTAACCCTACGCATTCCATTCCAACAGTATTATTATTCATATATAATCCATAAAAAATTCAACGCTCGCAAACTAGCCCAAACTTACACGCTTCCAGCTGAATCGCATTAAGAAAATGATGAAAATGGAAGTGCGCAGCAGACCCACCTTCTCTGAGAGACATATAAATAAACACTTCATCAGAAAAGTACAAATTTTGGCAATATTACCTTACCTGATGGGTTATTGTATTTTCGCCACCAAAAGCCGATAATGAAAAGCAGCTCTAGCCTCGTGCCATAGCGTTAAGGACGAACACCAACGGAAAGGACTCGTGAATAGAGGCGGAGAGATAAAATTGTGAAGGTAAATGTAAGGAGCGGCAAATGTAGGAGCCGTGAAACGGGCAAAGTTGGTGAATGTTGTCGTTGATGGAAATGTGGTGGCGGGCGGGCAGGCAGGCGGGTAATTGATGGCATAGGACGGCGGCTAATGGCATTTCAATCGGAACATTCAAGTATTACCCTTCTTTGTTTTTTTTAAGTAACATAATTAAAACTTAGATAGATGCAATTTAAATGTAACAATTTACTTGATTTAACTTATCATTTATATTTTTACTCATACAAAAATATATAAAATGAATATAATAATTTGATAATAAGATTGAGACAAATTCGGGATGGATGACCATATTCCTCGTTCCATACTTTTCATCTTGATTTCATGAATAGATAATGAATCTGAAAATTGAAATTCTTATTTCCTTAAAGAGTTGCAACGGGTAGAATCATCACATAATGAGAAAAGTTCAATCTCATTCTAGTACTAGAGGATAGCACTTTAATGTGCATGAAAGTGGACAACAATTGAAACTCACTAATATAGGATAATTACCGATTTTTATTTGTATTTTAAAGGAAGAAGATGGAAACCACATATATAGCTTCCATCTTATTTTTATTAAATTAAATTAAATTTAAATATTAAAAGGATTTTCATTTTTTTAAATGCATTCATGTTTTAAAAAAATCACAAAATTTGGCTGATAATTAATTTGTGGATTAATTAGTGCATAATAATGGTTGATTAATTATTTCTAAAAATATTTTTACCGTTTGTAAGCTAATATGAATAAATATATTTATCTAGACTTGAGAGGAGTCTCCAATTTAGTTGATATTTTTACATTAAGAGATGAGTGAATATAGTTATAAATATATGGAGATAACCACATATTCAATATCTAATAATGATTAAATGTGAACCCAGTCACGGTCTAGACAATAGCATTATTATTATTATTATTATTATTATTATATGATGATGATGATGATGATGATGATGAAGGGACACAATAACATGCTCAATTCAAATATGATTCTGCAAACCAGAAATAAACTCCCATTAAAACTGGCCAGTGGTAAGGTAAATGAGAAAAAAAAAAGGCCGGTGGCCATAATTATCATCAAAATATTACACTTACATTGGATGGAATTAAAAAAAAAAATGAAAAAAAAGAGAGAGAGAGAGATGTAACAACAAGCGACACGACTTTGCCACTTTGGTACGACAATTATCCTGCTGATGATGACCACTTGGGCATTCGAAAAATACATGATATTATCAATTATTATGGATTTGAAGTAAGCAACGGTAAAAATGAGACGAATATTATTATAGATTATTAAGTCAAGGCAAAGGAACGTATAAATGGCTTGGAAGGTGCAAGTCTTTAGCCACATCAGAAACGCACACAGATGGCTAAGGTTGAGAGGTTAAAGGATCACTGCCAGACGTTAGTTAAGAATTGTAAGCAAAGAAATGGTAGTTAGCATAATCTTTTTGGTCTATAAAACTCCAGAATATTTGCATTCTAGTTTCCATGCAGCTGAAGTATACTCTTACCATACTTTCAGAGTCCTCCTTCGCTCTGAGATTCTTACACTATTTTCCTAGGAGTTTTTGGGTTCTCGTCAATAATTTTACAAATTTAAGGTAAGTTGTATCTATTCAAAAACATAAGTTACAATAGTTTATATGTAGTTTATTATCTTATTTTAAAAGATAATATGATTTCAACACGATCGTAAAGTTTAATTTAATCTTTGTATGTGTTTAATTATCAAGTCTATTTCTATAGGTTAATGTAATATGTTAAGCATGCATGGGTGTTCCATTTCTTCTTTGTGTAAGCTAGTGTGATATCGTTGCATTCAATCAGTCACCATAAATAATTGTTCGTGATATGCATTTAACGACTATATATGAATTAGAAGTTTGCCAATTTCATCATGCGATTGCCATGGTTTCGATTGGTAAGAAGTTTTTTTGCGTGCACGAATGATTCCGGCCACTCCGCACATGTAGCGTGCATTTATACCATATGAACTTCTTTAAAATTTGAACAAAGGACCCGCAAGTTCTTGAGGCAATCTTTGCATGTGCAACTAACAACTGCATAAATTTGTTTCCAGGGGAAAATTAAGAACATAGGGAAAATGAAAAAGGCAGTGGCAACATTCTTGTGCTTCACTCTTATTCTTGGCTTCTTCCTTGGTACGTCAACGGCTGATGACGACTCAAGCTTCTGCGACTCCAAGTGTGCCGTTCGATGTTCCAAAGCAGGACGTCAAGACCGATGTCTCAAATACTGTGGAATCTGTTGTGACAAGTGTCGTTGTGTCCCTTCGGGTACATATGGACACAAGGACGAGTGCCCTTGTTACAGGGACATGAAGAACTCCAAGGGTCAACCTAAGTGTCCTTGAAAGATGTTTCGTCTCTCCTAACAATCAGTGGAATAGCAAATAAATTAGAGGTTAATGGAAGATTGAAAAACGTGCAAGACCTATACACACACATACATATATCCGCGTGTGCCTTTGAAAGTTCATATTCCAATTCTAAACATTGTATTGAAGTTGAGATAATTTTATGATCTATGTGATATATATCAATCCTATAATATATCTCCTTCGTTTGTGTAATTATATGCCGAGCTCATCTATAAATAAGAGATGCTCTTCCATTAATTTTTAATTAATATCATAAAATCACGATGGACAATAACGAGTATTCTTTCGATCAAAAAAATATTTTCCTACCAGGCAGTTAGTATGTTTGACCAATAAAAAGAAAAAAAAAAAAAGAAAAAGAGTGCTAACCGATTGGTATAAAAATTTCTCTTCTTTTGGTGACATTTTGTTATTTATTTATATTTTTTTTTTTGCAGACAGCATCCTGTTATTCTTAAATATATATTTATATAAATAATTGACAATAAATAAATAAATGAATGAATAAAAGGTTAAATTTGACATATGATTCCCAACCTTTGCATATTGTATCAATTGAGTCCCTATACTTTTTATTTTTCATTCTAATGTGTCTCTAGTCTTTCATAACCGATAAAAACAAGCTTTATACCCCGTACTCTTTTTTCTTTCTTTCTTTCTTTCCTTTTTTTGTTTTTTTTTGGGGGGGGGGAGCCTTACAAAACAATTTAAAAAAATAAAAAATAATTTCTTTTCCTCATTACCTACTAGCTACCCACCCTAAAATCAATCGTAAGTGGCAAATTCTGACAGTGATTTTTGGCAGTATAAGAGACTCACATCGTATTGTTTACTCTTCCCATTGTCGTCAGAAATGGAAGGAAAAACAGGGTTTCCCGTAAAATGAAAAGAAATAATTATATTGGTATTTATCATATCCGGTTAGGTTAGGGGTAAGGGTGGGATGGGTAACTAAATAGACAGCTGAGGAAACTTTATTTATTTTTTATTTTTTACTATTTTTCAATATTTTTTTTTTTTTGTTTAATGGCTAAGGACATGAAAGTCATAAAAGACCCTATATAGGAGTTTATGAAAGGTTGGGACTCACAACATTGAAAAAGGGAATAAGTACCTATTGGATACAATGTACAAAGGTTGTGGATCATATGTGAAATTAGCTCTAGATAAGATTACAAATTTTTTTTTTTTTGGGGTGGTTTTTGAAAGGATTATTTCCATTTTCTAATAATCAGCGGGGTTAAGTCCAAAGCTGATATTAAGGGCGTCCCAAATCGTGGTCCAGTAAGCTCGAATAGCCCAAACAAGATGGGCCATAACCCATTAACAGGCCTAAACCCATCAAAACCCCTCGGGCGCTGACTAACAGATCAGCCCCTCCCGTCTTTCGCTCTCTCCGGTTCACTCACCATTTCGCGGTACCAATTCCGTCTCATACATAATCTGGTTGTTATTTCTTAATGGTTTATGTTTTGTTTGTAGATTTTGCTTCCAAATTTCATGATTTCGCATTGGCGAGCTTGAGTCGCTTTTCCGTAATTTTGATTTCTCTTTTTTATTTTTTTATTTTTTTCAATTTGAAAGTAAAGTGGTTAAATCTTTAAAAGGAAAGACTTTTTGTGTAATATTTCGTTTGATGGTTAGGTAACAGTTCAAATGAAACTCATTCGAAGTGTACTGTGGTCTGCTGATGGTTTGTCTCGCAAATTTCGAAGCCCTCAAGTAGTTAGGAACTTTTCCGTCGGTCCATTTTCAGGTAAGTATATGTTTGACTAATATGGTTTTTTTATCTGATATAGGAAAACTATATCGCGAACGTGAGTTACATGTTAGTTTTGTGAACCCCATCTTGAATTTGATGAAGAAAGTTATTTTGAATGTTGAACTGGAGAGTAAATCAAGGGACTTATACTACTGTTTTCTGGGGCAAGCTGAGGATATATTAGTGAGATTATTATTCACATAAATATGCATCTTTTAATATTTACTAGTATTTGCACCCGTGCGTTGCACGGGCAGTTTTGATAACAATGTATAATTTTGCCATAAATGCATAATAGACAAATAGAAACAGAAGTAATGAACACAACGTTAATTTAAGATAAATAAAAATAAAATGAGCACATAATTACAAATTTTGAAAAACCTCCTTATATACAACATTAGTCGTTTTATTCGTTGGTTTTCCATCTTTATCGCATATGAGTATCTTCAACCCAGCACGATTTGTCACTCAAGACTCAATGACATAAAACTGACCATGTCAGAACACTTGTTTCTTAAGAAATAGCCCGCCATGAGAAAGAGATTGCCCTTGACTCTTATTAATAGTCATGGCATATGAAACTACTAATGGAAATTGTTTTCTTTGGAATTTGAACGGTAGTCTCACATCTGATGGAGTTAGTGACATTCTTGCAATTATAACCTCATCTCCAGCATGACTTCCTGACAGAATTTTAGCTTCTAAAACATGCTCTTCCAGTTTTGTAATAATAAGTCTTGTTTAGCAGATCAAGTTTTTTTTTTCTTTTTTTTTTATGACTGTGAATTATTTTCTTATTAAATGGTTTAGAAAGATAACAATACAATACGTTCTATGCGGATTATCATGTGATTTCTATTTTAATTTATAAAATTGAAAATGTTGGCTCTGAGGCAGCCGGATGTTTTGCATCCTTACAGGTAATGATGACAAACAGAACTCTAACTCATTGGAATCATCAGAAGATTTTGAGCAACGAATTTTTGGTGATGTTTCTGGGAGAAGTGATTCAAGTTATAATTCCTTTTTCCGAAAACTTGATAAGGCCGAGAAGGCCCATGACCAATCTGGGCTGGGATCTAAATTCAATGTTGGAAACAGATTCAGTTTCTTGGATGGTTTAGACGAGAGCTTCAATACATTGTCGGATGGGATGGAAGAAAAACTGAAGAAAGCAGCCACCTATTTTGATTTTGATCCTGATGAAATAGATAAAGATGATTATGCTTACCGACCAGATATGACTTTTTGGCCCGGGAACACTTATGACATCAAGGTATGATCTTAGTGGGATTTTGACAAGTTTTATTTATTTATTTTTGTCTTTTTTTTTGGCAATAGTATTAGTTTCTTTTTTCATTATTATACTTTGAAGAAGAGTACAATCTATCCGTAAGTTCTGATTCCTGTAAGGAGCCTCTTTCATTGATTTTTTTCCCCAGTCTGGGGTAGTTGTCAGTTTTGAGGGCAAGGAGAGTATTAAATGAGCTAGTAAGAATTTTAAGGGACAAATTACATAATGCTGCTAGAACTTTAGCACAGCAGGATGATTTCAAATCTCTATGGGAAATCATATATTCTAGTTTTATGCTGCTTATGATGTACATTCGTTTTTTCTTTGGTTACTTTGCTCTTAAAGTGAAGTTTGTTTCAAGAAATATTTTACGTTCTTAACACTATAAGAACTCCTTTTCCTACACTCCTCCCGTTTTTCTTTTTATTGATAAAACTGAATTTTCTAACAACCATGGCTGGTGTTACCGACTGCAACCAAATTGTAACCACACTACCACTGCAAGATGTTTGTCCTGTTTGAACGTGTTTCTTTATGTTCTCTTAACATACTTAACTTTTGTTTTGAGTTGAGTTCTATATCATCCTCGGCAACAAACAATTAGTCTAATGTTAGTTAAACCAGTATACTTCTGATTCATCTTCATATGATTTCATTTCGTATCATATTTTGTTTCTTCATTTAGTTATCACATTTTATTTCTGAGTTTCATCCTCTATTCAGGATCTTGACCTGAGAAAACCAGGGGTCCGCAAGCCATATAAAAGGAATGAGTTTGAAACCACAACGGAGGAAGTTTTACATAAAGCTGATTTCAGGGTGCGTTCTTTCCCCCTTCATTAATTTTAGTTCTTTTTTGGAATTGGACTTGCGTAACAGTAGCTTTTAGATGTATTGCTGGTCTGGAATTTGGCTTTCATATACTTCTCTTTTTGTTGTGTTGGGGGTAGTGGGGTTTTCTAAAGAAGCTACTATTTATTTGTCTGACACGATCTTGGTAAAACATGTCTACTAGTACTGGACCATATAACGAGAAGCAACCGCAGCACCCCTTGTGCCTATCTGCAGCACAGTTAAGTGGCTGGAATCAGTAGTTGACTGTCAAAAAGTGTTCATATAATTCCCTTTGCTGTCAAACCATAATTGTAGATATTTTTTTCGACGTCAAGCTTTCTGAGAGTGTTAGGTAGTCTTTTTCTTTGGTTCCATGGACATGTAATCGTACCTGAATATTTTTGACCCAGTCATATGTTACCTGTGTGTTTGGTGAACATTTGAAGAGTTCTTTTCTTTATGCTAGAAAAGGTACCTCACATTTTTATTTCACCATTTCTTTCTTGCCATGGTAGAGACTTCCCATAAAATGTGCCTGAAATCAAGGTTTTTTTTTTTTTTTTTAATTTATTTTTTTTTGTTTTGGGGGGTGGGGGGTGGGGTGGGGTACCTGCCATTCACTTGTAGATTTTGAATCTTTATCTTATTTTCGTGAAGTTTTTGCTACAACCTTTTAGCGAGATACATATTTATGCTGGTTGTTTGTCGAAATGTCTACATACAACATGCTTTTTCATGTAATTGACTTTGCGTTGTATTTGGTCAGAATGTGAAATTTCTTGCCAACTTCATCACTGATGCTGGGATCATTATCAAAAGGAGCAAGGTAAGTAGGCATTAGTTAAAAATTAAAGAATGTACTGAATAAGTGATCTATGTTTTATTTTTTCAACATTTTCCCTTATTTTGCAGACTGGAATCAGTGCCAAGGCCCAAAGAAAGGTTGCACGTGAGATCAAGACTGCTCGTGCTTTTGGCTTATTGCCTTTCACCACCATGGGAACGAAACAGTTTGTGTTTGGACAAACAATGGAGGATCGGGATGAAGATTATTCATTTGAGACCTATGATCTGAAGTTTGTTGAAGACGAGGTCTGAACTGCTGCCTTGTGTTTTGCTGGTAGCCATAATTTTTGGCATGTAGTTGTAAATTTTCTTAAGATTTTTTCATACTACATTTGGGTACACAAGCAAATTTTGCTTGATTATTGAGGATACTCGCCATTGGATAGTGACTTCTGGCCTGATTTTCTGTATCCTTCTCATGTGGTAATTAGCGGACGTGTATTGTTATTGAAATTGAGATCTGTACCCAATAATCGACATTGCCAAATGCCAAGTGCTGCATGCTTTTATTTATTTCTTTATGCTGTTCCATATTTTCCATGGAGGAAAAAAGTGGTACTATTAGTTATTTCAACTCCGTTAACGAGTATCAAACAAATATCAAAACAAATACATTTGGCTCAAGTGATTGTTTTGGTTTTTTATCTTTTGCCTATGATGTGGAGACATGGGATGCTGCTTTCTGTTATTTCTAGTTTCTGTTTTATTTTATGGCTTTGTATCTTTGTGTGGTTGTAAAGGGTCGATCATTCCCCGTTTCTCGGCTGTAGTTTCTTCTAATTGCAATAAAATTCATATTTTACTCCCCAAAAAAAAAAAAATGGCCCATAGAAAAAGGACCTGTGAAATGGGGTTAAGATGCTTGGAAACATCCCAAAATTAAATAGATGGGCCTGTTACTCAAATTAGGCCCATAGTAACTCATAAACTAAAGCCCAAATAAACAATAATTATACGGCCCATATTAGACCCATAAAACTTCAAGAAAAGTCCAATTATATATGGGCCCAACGGTTATATTAGGCCCACAGTAGCAAATTCACTGGAATCGCAATTGGGTTTGGCATTCTACTCTCGGTTTTAAACGATTTTCGATGTTAACATTTTGTTTGTGGTGAAGATTGATTGTTTTTATCGAATGGTGAATTTCTTGATTTCTACCTCTCATGCTAATGTACTAATTACATTGAACAAGACACTAGTCCTTAGTGCTGTTCAGTTAATGTTAATGAATACACTATTCTTTCTATAAACAAAATCCAGAATTCAATCATAGATGAATTCTATAAATGGAGCTTTTATCCAAATATATGGCCAAAAACATTCTAATAATAAGTCATAGTTTTTGTTGGCTAATTATAATATATATATATATGTGTGTGTGTGTGTGTTTGTGTGTATATATATTGGTTCGCGGAGCTTTAGCGTAATAGTATCTATTTATTTATATTGTAGAAACATTTTCAGTTTAAGCAATTTTTAATTGGAAAATGAAGAGATGTCCACTTAGTACTTGCACCCCTTTAATTTTCAATGAGTCATTCCTTTTGAAGTTTGATTTTCCGCTGGTCAACCAAGGTGCGGTACCAATATGCAAATGGGCAGTGGCGAGAAATTAGAAACCCCGGTAAATGAAGCATCCAATGCAGCGTGATTATAATTGGGGGAAAAAATGAAAAGAAGATAAATAATGTAAACTAGTTATACTTAGAGAGTTTACATTGATATTGTTAAATTTAACTAGTCACATAAGTAATAAACTATATTTAGTGGTTGTTAATGCCATTTGCATACAATTACATTAGTTTTGTTCACCTCTCCCCATGAGAAAAGATTAAAATCTCCCCCATCCCACTGTCACATGGGCACACCAATCAGTTACCAAAAAATAAATAAATAAATAAGGAAAAGAGACCAACACCCCCACCCCTTCTAGCCCCTCCCCCCAAACAACCATCCCCTCCGACGGCCATTGCTGTCGGAGACTTTGCAACTTCCAGCTGCATTCATTGCTGCCGGAAGTTGCAGGAAAATTAATGCAGTTTCTCCCCCATTCCTGCAGTCGGATTCGGGAGCAGAAATGGGGGAGAACCCCCACCGGCAGCTGCAGCAGAAAAAATAATGGGGTAGTCCTTTGCACTATATTGATACAATTACCACAACTTAAGTCATTACTAATACTGATGTGTCTTCTTCTTTCCATGTATATCTATCAATATTTTCATTACATTGGTTCATCTTTGTTTTTTGATCTCACATTTGATTACATAGTGCTACATGGTTTCATGTGATAATTAATCACGTGCACAAATTCGTCACAAGTCTCCTAGCAAAGAGATGAGACCTTGCCTAACAATTGATTTTTACCCTATCAATAACAATATGGAATTGACATAGCACCCAATTCTATTTATTTGCTACATCTACTTGTTCCGATCAATCTGAAATAATCGTCTTAACTCGTATCTTATGATTCTAATTACTAGATTTTTTCTGATTTCCAATCTGAATAGAATATCGTATTTATGGAAAGAATCAATGATTGAAAAATGATATGGGCATATAGATTACTAAAATCACGTAGTCA
>CAVNYN010285458.1:5000-22663 GCA_963692815.1 Nyctanthes arbor-tristis | reverse complement strand
ATTGAGAAATTCTATGACTTGAATCTTCAGTATTCTCTTATTTATTACCTGTGTCTACTATTTAGGCAGAATACCGTCACCTATTTTTACTAAGAAACTAAAAAGAACCTCAGAAACGGAAGAAAGGGGGGGGACTAAACAGGACCAAGAGGTATCCACCGAAGAAGATCCTTTTCCTTCTCTTTTTTCGGAAGAAAGGGAGGATCCGGACAAAATCGATGAAACGGAAGAGATCCGAGTGAATGGAAAGGAAAAAAAATATAAGGATGATGAATTTGAATTAATAAACATACAAGGGGCATGCTATGAATATGAAAAACGCCTAGTTTATGAAAATCTAGATGGGAATCAAGAAAATTCGAATTTAGAAATATTAAAAAAAAAAGAAGATAAATATTTATTTGAAAAACCTCTTGTGAATCTTCTTTTCGATTCTAACCAATGGAATCGGCCATTTCGATATATAAAAAATGATCGATTTGAAAATGCTGTAAGAAATGAAATGTCACAATATTTCTATAGATATTTATATAGATTGTTGAACAAAATAAAACTTAAAGATTCTTCTTAGATTAGAAGAAATTCAGAAATATAAATTTCAAAATAAAAAGTAGTAAATTAATAAAAAAATAAGTAAATAGGACAAATATAATAAGAGATAAGAAGAGATGCGACTCCCCCCCACATATTTTATGCTTTCTCCTATAAAGAAACTCGTAATACCTATCCCATTCGGAATTCCATCAATTACTCGTCTATCAAAAAAATGAGTTATTTTCGCTAATCCTCTTATACCATCAGTTAAAGATATTGCATAAAAAGTATCTATGTAAGCACGATTATATGACCAATCATATATCCAATTTTTTATTTTGTCCCACAGAATTCTCTTAGGACCTTTTTTCAAAAATGAATTAAGTAAGTTTAAATTCTGTAAAGATGAATAAAAAGGCTTATATAAAAAAGATGCTATAAATATTCCGAAATAAGCTGTACTGACTGAAAAAGTTGCATTTGTCAAAAATTCATACCAATCAATTTTGTTTTTTGAATTTTGATGTAAAAGGTTTATAGACGGAGTTAACAATTTTGATAATATATCAAAATCTATTCCTTCTTAAGTAGAAGGAATTCCTGTGGCTCCAACAAACAAAGTAAATATAACCAATACAAGCATAGGAAATAGGATAGTATTGTTCGATTCATGGGGATAAGACAAAGTCGTCTTAACGCCAAAATGAGTAATAGTAATAAAAGTTCTATTTCTTACATTACTAACAATTCGATATGCCTTTTTCCAAAAAAAAGAAGCTCTTTCGGTATTATTGATTGTTAATAAAGGTACTAAACGAAAATTTCTGTTAATCCTTTTTGGTTCTTTTTTACCCCATAGAGATATTGAATAGAAAGAGCTACTTTTTTTTCCACTGTAATTTTGAAAATGAATGTTTAAATGTCCTTCAAAAGTAAGTACATATATCCGAAACATATAAAATGCGGTTAATCCGGCTGTGGAACAAGCTATTACTGCAAAAATCGGTGAATACAACCAACTATCATTAATAATTTCCTCTTTGGACCAAAAACAAGCAAGGGGGGGAATACCACAAAGAGAAAGCGCACCTAATAAAAAAGCAGTTTTTGTAATTGGCACATGCTTTCTTAAACCACCCATAAGAACTATATTCTGGCTTTTAACGGGAGAATATCCAACAATAGCTTCCATTGAATGAATAATTGATCCGGATCCTAAAAACAACAATGCTTTTGAATAAGCATGAGTAATCAAATGAAATAAAGCGGCTCGATAAGACCCCATACCTAGAGCTAACATCATATAACCCAATTGAGACATTGTAGAATAGGCTAAGCTTTTCTTAATATCTTTTTGAGCAAGAGCTAAAGTAGCTCCTAATAGTATTGTTATTATACCTATCAAAGAAATTAGATACATTATGTAAGGTATGACTATGAAAAGAGGAAGAAGCCGGGCTACAAGAAAAATTCCCGCCGCTACCATAGTAGCAGCATGTATAAGAGCCGAAATAGGAGTAGGACCTTCCATGGCATCAGGTAACCATACATGAAGGGGGAATTGCGCGGATTTAGCAATTGGGCCTGCAAATAATAGAAAAGCACACAAAGTAAGGAATAAAAAATTAACTTGATTATTATAAATCAAGTTATTGAATATTTCGAACAAATCCTGAAATTCGAAACTACCCGATATCCAATAAAGGCCTAAGATTCCTAATAATAAACCAAAATCCCCTACACGATTAGTTACAAAGGCTTTTTGACAAGCATTCGCTGCAATAGGTCGTGTGAACCAAAAACCTATTAATAAATAAGAACACATTCCAACTAATTCCCAAAAAATATAAACTTGTATCAAATTAGAACTAGTAACTAATCCCAACATTGAAGTATTGAAAAAACTCATATAAGCAAAAAATCTCAAATACCCTTGATCATGAGACATATAATTGTCACTATAAATAAGAACAAAAATTCCAACAGTAGTGATTAATATTGACATAATAGAAGTAAGTGGATCAATAAAGTGGCCGAACTCGAAAGAGAATTCATTATTTATGGTCCAAGACCATACATATTGATAAGTGGAACTTAGAGTTATTTGTTGAATAGCTAGATCGACTAAAAAAATCATAACTATACTTAACAATAAAATACTAAAAAAGACCACATACAACGAAGATTCTTTGTTGCCGTCGGAAAAAGTAGAAGTCCCATTCCTAGTAAAGTAGGAACTGGAAGTGGAATGAAAGGTATGATCCATGAATATTGATATGTGTGTTCCATAAAAAAACTTTTTTATTTTATTCTTAATTAATTATTAATTATTTCTGATTCACCAGTTCTTATCTCAAAGGGGGAAATAAAAAAATCAAGATATTTCAAACTTAAATGAAAATTTTTTCTATTCGAAATTAGTCTCAATCAAATACTTCAAAATCAAGAAATTAGAAGTGGTTAAATGATATGACTAAGTTACTATTGAAAAAAATGAAAAAAGAAAATAATTACTTTTTTATTAAGTTTATTAAGCAAGATCTTTATGAAAATATAGAAAAATTCAATTATTATTACAATCCAATAATTTATATACATATATCAAAAATAGAATAAAGATTTACACTACAAACAAAAAAGTACTTGATATGAATCATAATTATAGGATGAACCAAAGCTTTATCCAATAAAGAAACTAGTTATTTTAGTTTGTTATCCTTAACTAGTTCATTGTGGAACTGATTGATTGTCTTCCATTACAATAAATGACACTTATGCTTGTAAGAAAGAATATTCTAATTTTTTTTTAGATATGAACCTAATTTTTTTTTTACAAAATCGTGTATCGATTAACTAAACTACTGGTCTGATTCGAATTTTAAAATTTAAATTAGGTGTACTCTTTCTTCGAGTTTGATCGATTAATAAAAAAAATAAAAGTTTTTTATTAGATAAAACGTAAAGGGGGGTTCTTAAATTTTTCGATGTCTTTTTCCTGTATAAATATAAATAGAAATGTAGCACGACAAAAATAGATAGAGATGGATGGAAAGAGAAAAGAAAAAATTTTAGATTTTTTCATCAACTTTAACCAATTCGACTTATATTATATGGGATAGTGTATTCTATAGATTTGAATGGGGATATAAAACGTACCAATAAATACAAATTTTTCTTTCTTCCGGCTATTGTAATGGACTAGAAATAAAGAAAATCCTATATCATATTGTTTTTTCTTTTTTGTTTTTTTTTGTTCCAGTAATGGAATATTTTATGCTATTTTTACACATGTATTTAGAGTTTTTTGTTTTGAAGATAGTATATATAATCTAAAGAAAAAAAAAAGAAATATAAATAGACAGATAAGGAATAGGAAAGAACGATTCGTTTTGAACAATAGATGTATTTCACATCCAACTACAGCATTGAATAACCTTTTTCGTTTTTGAATGGCAGTTCCAAAAAAACATACTTCTATATCAAAAAAGCGTATTCGTAAAAATATTTGGAAAAAGAAGGGATATTGGGCAGCGTTGAAAGCTTTTTCGTTAGCGAAATCTCTTTCTACAAGGAATTCAAAAAGTTTGTTTGTACGACAAATAAATAAAACTAAATAAAAAAACATTAAACTAATCTGAATCGACCTAACTCGAAAAGCTAATTTTTTTTAGAATATAGAAGGAATGAGTATAAAAGGAATGATTTCCATTCCCTAATGTTTTGAACTCATCGATTTTTTTTTCTACTAAATTATAAAATAATAAAAGGTCGCCTTTTTTAGAATAAAATAAAGACAAGATATAAGGTTTCACCTTTTTTATAATATGTTTTTTTTTTCATTTCCGGGATGGGGATTCTTATTTTCCCCATCGCACACTTGTTAGAATAATAAATATAAAAACTTTTTATATTTCTCTTTTTTTTTTCTACTATAGAAGAAGAAATAGAAGATCTTTAGTCAAAATCAATAGGTTTAGATTGTTGAAATTAATTGATTAAGTTTAAATCTTGTAACTCTTAGAACTTTCTGAATCATTATTTTTCTGAATCATTATATATTCCTTGCTCGAAACCCAATTGATAAAAGCACCTTTTCAAATTTAGTGGTGGCTATTATATACGAATAATGTATCATTTTTAAGTGATCAAAAAACTCCTAGATTTATATAGGAAGATCAATCAAGATATATATCTTTATAATTATTATTCTAATTTAGATTTAGAAAGTATTTTTTTGGAAGTATGAATTACGATAGAAATCAAAACTTTATTTTGTATAATACGTCCCCCCCATACCTAATTAGTTTGATAAATTCAAACACAAATTAACAACGAAAACCCCTAAGAATTAATACAAAGCTATGCAAATTACATAAACCTCTTTTAATTTCAATTGTTGGATGTTTGCTAAAATTCTGATCCGTAAAAATCATATTTTTTTTTTTATTTTTATTTTATTCATTCAATTCATAAAAAATAGATTTAATGATAAAGAACATTTTTTTTGAGTTCTATCTCTGGATTGAAGTCACAACTATTTAGTTACAACAGTTCTATTTTAGGAAAAAACATAAACTACAAAAACTTCTCTTATTAAGTTACAAACTCTTAACTTAAAAAACTAAAAAAAAAAGAGAATTATATTTTTATTATAAAGGCTTAATGTTGGATTCGCACCTTCAAATCCTTTTTTAAACGAGTTTTTTTTTCATCAAATCTTTCCTAAATTCCATTGAATTTGAATCGATTCTTTCAATCTCGACGATTGAATAAAAAAAGGTTATTATGATTTTGAACAAGCCGCTATGGTGAAATTGGTAGACACGCTGCTCTTAGGAAGCAGTGCTAGAGCATCTCGGTTCGAGTCCGAGTAGCGGCATAGCATCTTCTAAAAGAGATAGAATAAGTTCTATAATGAATTTAATTCCCGATTTCGATTCCATATAATCGGAGGACCCCCACTTTTTTTTTACTTTTATGATTTTTTCAACCTTAGAGCATATATTAACTCATATATCTTTTTCAGTCGTTTCAATTGTAATTACAATTTTTTTTTTAACCTTATTAGTCGATGAAATGATAGAACTGTATGATTCATCAGACAAGGGCATGATAGTTACCTTTTTTTGTATAACAGGATTATTAGCCACTCGTTGGATTTATTCGGGCCATTTCCCATTAAGTAATTTATATGAATCATTAATCTTTCTTTCATGGAGTTTCTCCACTATTCATATGCTTTTCTATTTTAATAAAAAGCATAAAAATCATTTAAACGTAATAACTGCGCCAAATGCTATTTTTACCCAAGGTTTTGCTACTTCGTGTCTTTCAAAGAAAATGTCTCAATTCGTAATATTAGTACCTGCTCTCCAATCCCAGTGGTTAATGATGCACGTAAGTATGATGGTATTAGGCTATGCCGCTCTCTTATGTGGATCATTATTATCAGTAGCTCTTCTAGTCATTACATTTCGCAAAGTCATAAAAATTTTTGGTAAAAGTAATAATTTCTTAAATGAGTCATTTTCTTTTGGTAAAATTCAATACATGAATGAAAGAGGCAATATTTTACTAAACACTTATTTTCTTTCTTCTCAAAATTGTTACAAGTATCGATTGATTCAACAATTGGATCAGTGGAGTTATCGTATTATTAGTCTTGGGTTTATTTTTTTAACCATAGGCATTCTTTCAGGAGCAGTATGGGCTAATGAGGCATGGGGATCATATTGGAATTGGGACCCAAAAGAAACTTGGGCCTTTATTACTTGGACCATATTCGCGATTTATTTACATATTCGAAGAAATATCAATTTGGCAGGTATAAATTCTGCAATTGTGGCTTCTATAGGCTTTCTTATAATTTGGATATGCTATTTTGGGGTCAATCTATTAGGACTAGGTTTACATAGTTATGGTTCATTTACATTAACATCTAATTGAATTGAAGAAAGGGGCTAACAAATATAAAAGATGGGATAGCGTATATATATATAGAAGTAAGAAAATTGCGTGTAAGACGTCAAGAACCTTTTGAATCACTACACTATTTGATTCAAAAGGTTCTGACAAACGCCAAGCATGTCTGGTTACAATTCAATTTCATTTTTTTTATTCATGAAAACTATCTATAAAAATAATTAGATAGAATAGCTTCGACCTTGTCACTTGATAGTGAGAGAACGAAATCCGGATAAATACCAATAACTATTACGGGTAGAAGAATAGAGATCGAAACAAATAACTCTCGTGGTCCAGAATCAAAAAAATACAAGTTTGGGTCATTAATTAGCTTGTATCCATAGAACATTTGGCGTGACATAGATAATGAATAAATAGGAGTTAATATCATTCCAATTGCCATTACAAAAGTAATTAGTATTTTTGGCATTAAAAAATATTTTTGGCTGGTAATTATTCCAAAAAATACTATCAATTCTGCAACAAAACCACTCATGCCCGGTAATGCAAGGGAAGCCATCGATAAGATACTGAACATTGTAAATATTTTTGGAATTGAGATAGCCATTCCGCCCATTTCGTCGAGATAAACAAGACGTATTCTATCATAACTCGTTCCTGCCAAGAAAAAAAGTGCAGCGCCAATAAATCCATGAGAGACTATTTGTAAAATGGCTCCATTGAGTCCCGGATCGGTTATAGAACCAATTCCTATAATTATGAAACCCATATGAGATACGGAAGAATAGGCTATTCTTTTTTTTAAATTACGTTGACCAGGAGATGTTGAAGCTGCATAAATTATTTGACTTGTACCTACTATCAACAACCAGGGAGAAAATATAGAATGAGCATGGGGTAATAATTCCATATTGATTCGAACCAACCCATATGCTCCCATTTTTAATAAGATTCCGGCGAGAAGCATACAAGTACTGTAATGTGCCTCTCCATGGGTGTCTGGTAGCCATGTATGTAAGGGTATAATCGGTGATTTGACGGCAAAAGCAATAAGAAATCCAATATAAAATATTATTTCGAGTGCGACAGGATACGATTGATTTGTTAATATTTCAAAATTTAATGTTGGTTCATTGGAACCATATAAACCGATACCCAAAACTCCTATTAATAGAAAAACGGAACTTCCTGCAGTGTACAAAATAAACTTTGTAGCTGAATACAGACGTTTCTTTCCTCCCCACATGGATAGAAGTAGATAAACTGGAATTAATTCTAACTCCCACATGATGAAAAAAAGTAAAAGGTCTCGAGAAGAAAATGATCCTATTTGACCGCTGTACATTGCTAACATCAGAAAATGGAATAATCGGGAATCTCGAGTAACTGGCCGAGCCGCTAAGGTAGCTAAAGTAGTGATAAATCCCGTCAGTAAAATCGGACCTATAGAAAGTCCATCTATTCCCAATCTCCAGTAAAAATCAAAAAAATTGATCCATTTATAATCTTCCGTCAACTGAATCAACGGATCGTCCAATTGGAAATGATAACAAAATGCATAGGTCGTTAGAAGGAGTTCTAAGACACATATAGATATTGTATACCACCTAATTACCTTATTTCCTCTATGAGGGAGAAAAAAAATTAAAGAACCTGCAGATATGGGCAAAACTACAATTATTGTTAACCAAGGAAAATAATTCGTGGTAAAGACAAGATACACTTGGAACAAAAACCCGTACTCGAAAAAAAATATTCTATTTTTTTTCGAGTACGGGTTTTTGTCAGTAAAAAAAAATCAAATGTATTCAAAATGTATTCAAGTGAGGTTTTCTGGAACGTATCAATAAGCTAGACCCATGCTTTGAGTTGTTTCATGCCATAAATAAACTCGAACGCTCAAGAAATCTGTTGGACAGGCGGATTCACATCTCTTACAACCAACACAGTCCTCTGTTCTTGGAGCAGAAGCTATTTGCTTAGCTTTACATCCGTCCCAAGGTATCATTTCTAATACATCTGTGGGGCAGGCTCGAACACATTGAGTACATCCTATACATGTATCATAAATTTTTACTGAATGTGACATAGGATCTATAAATTTTTGAATATCATAAATTTTCAATCTAGTAAACTTGTAAATGAATCATATATTTAAAGACTAGATAAATCAATAATTTACTTTACCAGTAATTTTTCTAATCAACTTATTTCTGGATCAACTCATAAGAGAGGGCCAAGATACTTTGATTTCTGACGTTTTCACAAATATGATCTATTAAACGTATTATACATGTTAATTCAAATTGGTGAATATTATCTTAATGTTACTTATTCAACAAAGTAGATTGGTTGATACGAGTGGATTTTATGTTACGATAAATTGACGAAACAATAGCTAATCCAATAGCTGCTTCGGCGGCTGCAATTGCTATAACAAAAATTGAGAAAATATCCCCTTTTAATTGGCGATTATCAAAAAAATCAGAAAATGTTACGAAATTCATATTAACCGCATTCAGGATAAGTTCAAGACACATAAGAGCCCTAACCATATTTCGACTCGTAATCAATCCATAAATACCGATAGAAAATAAATAGGCACTCAAAACAAGTACATGTTCGAGCATCATTGACCAACTCCTTATAAATGTTATAAATTTCTATTTAGTTCAATATGACCAATACAATAATTCAACGGATTCGATTGACTAGAATATAACAAGTACAGATCAAAAGAATATATTGGTAATAGATCGAATAAAATAATTAATTTCTATTTTCGACATAAATAGTATTCAAATAGAATTGAAGGGAAATGGGTGTGATAACACAGAAAAAAGTTTTGTTTGGATTGCTCTTTCTAATTAGAAAGATTTATTACTGACGAGCCACGGCAATTGCACCTATTAAAGCAACTAAAAGAATTATCGAAATGAGTTCAAATGGAAGAAAAAAATCTGTTGATAAATGAATTCCAATTTGTTGACTACTACTTATCAAATCTTGCTCTAGAATCTGGTTTAATCTTGTAGTCCAAATAACCCCGTACCATGACGTATCCAGAATAGTAGTAATTAACGAAAGAAAAATACTTGTACAAACCAACAAAGTAATCCCATCCCCAACCGTCCACAGATTAAAATCTGTGTAATATTCTGAACCATTCATGAACATCACAGCAAATATGATTAAAACATTTATGGCCCCCACGTAAATAAGGAGCTGTGCAGTAGCTACAAAATGGGAATTTGATAGAATATAGAATAAGGATATACAAACAAGAACAAATCCCAACGAAAAGGCAGAAAAAATTGGGTTGGTAAGTAATACCACTCCCAGACCTCCTAATATAAGACCTGATCCTATAAAAACTAAAAGCAAATCATGTATTGGTCCAGGCAAATCCATTAGATGTAAAAAAAGAGATAAATAAATCAAAATGCTTTTCATGACCTTATTGACCTGACCAGGAAATTTATTTATAATACGTTGCTAATTGTATTAAATTATAATACAATGGGTATGAATTGATGTAAGTACAGGTCCAGTTATTGGACAATTTCGTTCTTTTCTTTATTCGAAAGGGTATTTTGAACCTATATATTTCAAAAGAATTACGGAGATATTAGATTAATAGAATAGATTTTCAATACAAATTTAGTCGTAAGTCTCATCAACCAATTTATAGTCGGAATTTGTAGTTATTGACCAAGCAAAGAGAAAGATCTCATTCTTTTAAACCAAAAACGAACCTTAGTAATTTTCAATTACTCCTTAATCAAATCAAAAGGTTTACCTATTTTTTCTTTGAGGCGAATTCAAAATTGTTCGAATTGTATAATCGTCAATTACTGACATTGGTAAACGACCCAAAGCAATTTGATTATAATTCAATTCGTGACGATCGTAAGTCGAAAGTTCATATTCTTCGGTCATTGATAAACAATTTGTTGGACAATACTCAACGCAGTTACCACAAAATATACAGATTCCGAAATCAATACTGTAATTAAGCAATCGTTTCTTTCGAATATCAGTTTCAAATTTCCAATCAACAACAGGCAGATCTATAGGACATACCCGAACACATACTTCACAAGCAATGCATTTATCAAATTCAAAATGGATTCGACCACGGAAACGCTCTGATGTTATTAATTTTTCATAAGGATATTGAATAGTTACAGGTAAACGATTTGCATGGGATAAGGTAATCATGAAACTTTGACCAATGTACCTTGCAGCTCGGACTGTTTGTTGACCATAATTCATGAACCCAGTTACCATAGGGAACATATCGTAAATATCTATGAATAATTTTATCTTTGTTTCTTTCTCTTGTTTGAACCAAGTCATGAATGTCGTATTCCTTTTTTTTTTCTTTACATTACAGTGAAAGGAGTTGGGAAGAAGTTGTTAATAATAGATTACCGAGAGAAATAGGTAAAAGAAATTTCCATCCAAGATTTAATAGTTGGTCCATTCTTAGCCTAGGTAAAGTCCATCTTGTTGTGATAGGAATGAACAAGAACAAATAAGTTTTAGCTAATGTAATAAAGATACCAATTGTTGTTCCAAGGATTCCATCCGTTTTATTTATTTCAACTAGCTCGAGAACCGATATGTACGGAATAGAAATATTCCAACCGCCCACGTATAGAACTGTTACAAATAATGAAGAAACTAATAGATTTAGATAGGAAGCAACGTAAAATAAACCAAATTTGATACCTGAATATTCGGTTTGATAACCTGCTACTAATTCTTCTTCTGCTTCTGGTAAATCAAAGGGTAACCTCTCACATTCTGCTAGGGAAGAAATTAGAAAAACGATAAACCCGATAGGTTGACGCCACAAATTCCACCCCCAAACCCCATATTTTGACTGTGCCTCAACTATATCAACTGTACTTGAACTGTTAGATAATCATAGTCGGTGATAACATCACTGTTCCCATCGCTATTACAAAACCGTACATGAGGTTTTCGCCTCATACGGCTCCTCGTGGGCCGCAAATAAATCTAAGGACCGGATCAGTATTATTTATCTTGATATGGTTGTAGAATAGATGAAATCAAAATCTATCGGAAGGCCCAAAATTATACCAATGGAATTCTGTCTGCTATAACTATAATAATAAATAAAAAAAAGTGCTTCTGAATTCATCTCATCCCTTAATAATTTCAATTTATATTTGTTGAGTAATAACTTAATCCTTCACCTTCAATAAAATACTCCTTGTAGAAATATCAATAGGTATTTCAGCCCATCATTTTCGATTACGAAAAAGAATTAGGCATTCCATTAGTTCATGACTTATGACACAAATTTTATTTCTCGAAATATATGAAAGAAATACTAAAATAAAAAAAAAATATCTTTTTTTTTTTTTTCGTTCCTATTCTTCTTTCTGAGAAAAAAGCGGGTGGGCTAAAAGCTAAAATGAAAATAAAATAATAATAAAATAATAAAGGATTATTTCGTTCCTGATAGTCATTGCTTTAATCGATGGATAGGAGCATACTCTGGATCGGAAGCATGGGGAGTACTGCCTGATCATTTCTACCAACTTAAAGCCCCAATTAGCATTCTTTTGTGTTATGCAGAAATAGAATATCCTTTTACTTTTTTAAAATTTCTGTAATTGCCATTACTAATCCTTTGTGTCTTTTGGTGTTCCTAATCATCCAATCGTTTTTGCTCAATCCCCCCCTTGGTACTACATGGATGGTAATCCATACAACCGATAATGAAAACTTCATACGATTAATCTTTTGAACCCGCTTCAAGCCAGGATGACTAATCAACCAATCTTGGGGTAAAGTGGCTCTTCCGCTTATATTTATTTCCGCTTAACTCTTGTACATAGAAAATGAGACTCAATTTTTCTTTTTACTGCGAATTTATAAGCCGTTTTCTTTCACTCATATAACTATCTAATTTACTTTATTAACATTAACCCCAAAGATGAATAATGAAGATATTTATTCAATTCATTCACCTTATTTTTCTAGAACGAAAGAAATAGGGAAAAGAAAAGTTTATGTTTCAACGAATCACACGTAGAGATATTGATAAAACACATAGAGTTAATGGTATTTCATAACTAATCGATTGAGCAGCTGCTCGCAGACCACCTAAAAAAGAATATTTATTATTTGATCCATATCCTGACATAAGAAGTCCAATAGGAGCAATACTTGAGATGGCAATCCATAAAAAAATACCAATATTGAGATCAGCTAAAACAAGGTGATTGCCAAAAGGAATGATCTGAATAAGTTAGTAAAATTGATATAACTGCTATAGACGGTCCAATACTGAATAAACGAGTATTTCCTCTAGATGGAAGAAGATTCTCTTTGAAAAGTAGTTTTGTTCCATCCGCTAGAGCTTGAAGAATTCCCAAAGGGCCGGCGTATTCAGGTCCAATACGTTGTTGTATCCCTGCAGATATTTCTCTTTCTAACCACACAATTACTAGTACACCCGTTGTGATCCCCAATACAGGAGTCAAAATAGGGACAAGCATCCATATGATTCCATAGACCTCTTTTAAAGATTCCAATCTGGAAAAAGAATTGATATCTTGTACTTCTATTGTATCAATTATCATTTTAACGATCAACTTCTCCCATAATGATATCTATGCTACCGAGTATCGTCATAATATCAGCCAATTTCATTCTTTTAACTAGTTGAGGAAGAATTTGCTCGTTAAAAAACCCGGCGGGCGAATTTTCCATCTCCAAGGAAATCCACTTTGATCCCCTATCAGAAAAATTCCCAATTCTCCCTTTGGGGCTTCGACTCTCACATAAAGCTCTTGTTTCGGCAATTCAAAAGTCGGAGACGGTTTTTTACTAATAAATCGATATTCAAAATCACTCCATTCTGGATCCCTTTTTCTATCAAAGCATCGGATTTCTAAATTCTCATAGGGACCTCCTGGAATTCCTTCCAGAGCCTGTTGAATAATTTTTATGGATTCCGTCATTTCCCTCATTCGCACTAAATAACGAGCTAATGAATCTCCTTCTTTTTGCCACTGGACTTCCCAATCAAATTCGTCGTAAGACTCATAATGATCAACTTTACGAAGATCCCATTGTATTCCGGACGCGCGTAGCATTGGTCCGGATAAACCCCAATTTATTGCTTCTTCTCCATCAATAATGCCCACTCCTTCAACTCGTTCTAAAAAAATAGGATTTCGTGTAATAAGTTTTTGATATTCAACAATCCCTGTTAAAAAATAATCGCAAAAATCCAAGCATTTATCTATCCAACCATGAGGTAGATCAGCCACTATTCCTCCGATACGAAAATAATTATGCATCATTCTCATACCAGTGGCAGCTTCGAATAGATCATATACTAATTCTCGTTCTCTGAAAATATAAAAAAAAGGAGTCTGTGCACCAATATCTGCCATAAAAGGGCCAAGCCATAACAGATGAGAAGCTATACGACTCAATTCCAACATAATTACTCTAATATAGCTAGCTCTTTTAGGAACTTGAATATTTCCTAACTGCTCTGGTCCATTTACGGTTATTGCTTCTGTGAACATAGTAGCTAAATAATCCCACCGTGTTACATAAGGCAGATATTGTATAATTGTTCGATTTTTCGCAATTTTTTCCATTCCTCTGTGTAAATAACCTAATATTGGTTCACAGTCAATAACATCTTCACCATCTAGAGTAACGATTAGACGAAGAACACCATGCATTGATGGGTGGTGAGGGCCCATATTGACTATCATAAGATCTTTTCCTGTAGTTGGTATATTCATAAGTTTTTCCTTGATTCATTCTTACATGAATTTAATTGCTAAAAACGAAAAGAAGGTCATCAAAATTCAAGATCTAATAAATTAACTAATTCAAAATTTTCAAATTAACGATTTTTGGATTCCCGAATATCCAACTGATTAATTAATTCTTTATAACGTACTCTATTTTTCTTTGACAAATAAGACAGCAGCCGTTGACGTTTCCCCAGAATTTTCCGTAAACCTCTCTGAGATAAATAGTCTTTTCTGTGCAATTCCAAATGTGAAGTAAGTCTTTGTATCTTATAGGTGAAACTGAATACTTGAAATTCAACAGACCCACTCTTTTGTTTTTTTTTTTCTTGAAATGAGATGAATGAATTTTTTATCATAAAACAAAATTCCTCTCCCCCCCCCCTTTATTTTTTTTAAGGATATGCATTTTACCGATCAGTAATAATAATGCTAGTCATTTTTACACAACGATCTTAATTTAGTTATGAACTTCCTAATTTTATCAAATAAAATTAATCAACCCAATTTTCTATTTGATTTGGATAGGTATACAAAAAAAAGGATGGTATATTTCTTTAAAAGATAAAATGAAATTTTAGATCTAAAATAAGAAGATTCCGTTGATTCATTTATAGATTTAATTGATCTGTATGTCATTAAATTTATATCATGTATCAGAATGATGTATCAGAATGGAATCTAAGACAATCCATGTGTGCATGTATTTGTTTTCATATATCCTAAAGTACATGATATGTAACAAAATGTACGATCAACGGATTTTGAATCGCGAATACATATGTATTCTTACCATACTGAAACGACTACCATCATTAGTATTAAACCAATAGCGATTCATACAAGCTAAATCTTCTAATCGAAAATTGGGCCAAAGAAAGAACTTTGATTTAATTAGGTTGAGGTTATTTTTGTTTTTCTTTCTATCAAGATCTTTGCTTTTAGTCAAAACTTCACCACAGTTTTTTACGTTATTGTCAAATCTTGGATTTCTACGCATATCATTTCTATTCTTTGAATTGAAACAAATTAGAATTCGAAATTCTCTACGGCGTATAGGGGATAAAATATTTTCAGGGACAAGGAAATCATAATGATTTTTGTTTATATTTTCAGGCATTCTTTGATGTCTTGCAATGGATTCATCAAAATTTTTTTTATCAACATAGCCTTTTTCTTGGTATCTTTGCTTTATTTGTATTTGGTGCTTATTCTTATGAATCAATGAAATACCTATGGTTTGATATATAATAAATTGTCCATCGTTTTTTACAGACAGACGAACTGGTTCGATAATCAATATTGCCTTTTTCATTAAGTCTGGAAGAGTAAAATTCTTCTGAATCATCAGGATGTCTAGACTCATTTCTCTCCTTTGAATAGAAGATATAGCAATTTCTCTTGGATTTATCAGTCTAAGCAATAGACAATATACTTTGATATTATTGACAATTCTTTTATTTAAAGAACCATCCCATCTTAATTGAAAACGCAAATACCTTTTTAGGAAGAAATGCAGTTCTGCTTCTGTATTACTTTTGTATTGCTTTTTCTTTCTACGTTTTTTTATGTCTGATTTCTCAGAATCTTCTTCAATATTTTTTTCTTGGTTTGAGAGAATTGTTCCAAGATTTGCTTGTTTTTGTTCATCTGATTCAAGCTCCACCTGTCCTGCGGTTTTTCTTGCTTCTTGATTTTTATTCTCTAATCCAAATTCAAGAGATTGTTTTTCATTCGATGATATAAAACCCTTTTTCTTTTCAGTGATATTTTTATTAAGATTTTCATTTTCATTAAAATTTGAAAGAAGTAATTTGCTTGGTATCATCCACGGTTTAATCTTATATGCATTATACAGTAAGACAAATTCTGAAAAAAACCAAAGTTCCAGATTTGATATAGGACGACTTAGTATTTCTTCATTCATTCCCATCCAATCAAAAAAGTTTATTTTTTGATTGGATAATTTGATTTCTTGATCTTGATGAGTTGTGAAATAAAAAAGACCCTTCTTATTAATTTTATCAATTATTTTATAATTATTAACTCCAGTCTTAATATTTTTAATACTCTTAGTATCGATTTCGCCCCAGGACTCAATATCAACCTTTTTTCTAAGACAAAAGTTGAGAATTCTCCAATCCAAATATTTTCTAGCAGGAATTTTCTCTCTATCCATAATAGAATCTTCTCCTAGATAATTAGAGACTAAAAAATTATGGATAGGGATACCTATCAGCATATCAAAAAATTTGCCTTTATCTATGTTGTAATTATCAAACTTTTTTTCTTTAGAATTAATAGAGTTATATGATAAAAAATCATATCTATAGTTTTTTTTAAAATTATATTTGTGATTCAGTAATGGGTCCACTTCAAAAAAATTTTGTCTTTCGTAATGAATTAATTTGTCTTTTTCATATGACTCCCATTTGTTTAAATCTGTATTTTGAACTATATAGTGTTGGTTGATTCTATTTCGCCATTTTTCTGGTACTAATCTAGGCCATCTACTCTGGGATAAATCATATTGATAATGACTTCTTAACCAGTTTTTCCATTGATTTCTTTCGCAATTCAAAAAGGTTTTAGGTCTTAATTCGTAATGAAATATTCCTTGTTCTTTAAAAAAATCCTTTATTTCATTCTTGAGAAAAAAAGGTATTCCGTGATATTGAAAGACAGACCTTAACTTATATAAGTTAATAATTTGGATTTGTGATAATTTGTAAAATACATATGCTTGTGAGAAGGAGGATAGGTCACAACAAATTTTTGAATTCTTATTTTTAATATTAGAAAGTGAATTTTTTATAGTCGAAATAAAGTGAATGGCATTTTTATTTGTTTTATTAATTTTTTCTTGATTTACTTCATTATTGTAAATATATTTCTCAATAATTTTTTTTGTTGATTCAAGAAAAACTTGTGTATTGATCCTTGGAATATTAATGATACATAGACAAATATCTATATATATCCTTTCAATGAAAAATTTTATAAAATAATATGATTTCCGGATTAATCGAAGATTTCTTCTTTTTAATATCTGCCAAATATTTTTGGATGATTTTAATATTTTAGCATGATAACTTGTTTTGTTAGAACTAATATTTATTTCTTGAGTCTTTTTCTTCTCTTTTGTAATTTCTTGTATTTGATTTCTGATTGTCCTTGTTCTATCAGTCAGATCTTTCATTTTGTTTTCTGCCAGTGAATAATTTGTCCATTCTATAAATTGAATTTGAACGGACGATTCATGAATCATCTGATTACTAATTATTGAATCTTTTTTCGTTTCATTCAATTCATAAATTTCTCTTGACAATCCAAATAATGGAATTGAGTTTATTTTAAAAAATTCTTTTATTATTCCTTTTAGAAATAGAA
>CAVNYN010285432.1:0-14659 GCA_963692815.1 Nyctanthes arbor-tristis | reverse complement strand
AGGCATTTGTTCAGAGTTCACATTCCTACTAACGATCCATCTCAAATTTCCATGTCTAATTTTTCATCTGCATGCCTTCCAAGAACGACTCATCAGACCATACTGTGTCAATGAATTTAAGCAGTTATAGTGAGTGAGAAAGAAGAGCATTATGACAGAGCTGAATCTGCGTTTTAAAACATAAATCAAACTCCAAAAATATAATTAATGTATTATCTATCTATCTATCTGTCTATCTGTCTGTCTATCTGTCTGTCTATCTTTCTTTCTTTGTAATAGATTTGCTGCTTCTTTATGGGTTTTTGCACAGTGATTCTACCATATTACAAAGATGGAAAAAATGAAGGTCCGGATGTTGCTGCAAAGAAGGATATTGTTTTCCGACGCCATGTAGTCGATCGTATGCCTGTTGACTGCTGGAATGATGTATGGCGCAAGTTGCATCAACAGCTTGTTAACGTTGATGTCCTTGATGCAAATACAGTTCCAGCAGAGGTTTATTCCAGTGTTGCCACTGCAGTTGTGTGGTCTATGAGGCTTGCTCTTTCTATTGCTCTATATGTCTGGATTGACAATATAATGAGGCCAATATATGCAAAACTAATACCTTGTGATCTTGGTACTCCTCCTAAAATGAGTACTACGCAACCACCTCAGCAGCAGGCCTTAGGATCATTAGGCAAGAGCCGGTAAGTGAAGTTTTGATTTTTGAACACCACTTTACTGACTAATTAATTTTGACTTCTAAAATGGCATCCCAAAGTTATGTAAGTTCTACTCTGAGTTATTCCTATGTTGTCATGAGAGTAGGCTAAGGAAATGGTTGAATTCCTGGAATAAATATGTATTGCATTGGGCAATCTTGTAGCAGCTGGGAATTTGTGAACCAAGTTTTTCTGGTGAGGAATTCGGGAAAAACTAGGAAGAAAGCAGAAAAATTACTATTCAAGAAGTAATTGTTAAGAAACTACAATGTCTCTATGCCATTGTGCCCTACATCTATGAGTATGACTTTCTCAGTTGACATAAATTAATTGTAAGATTTTATTTTAGGTTAATCTTGATCTTAGTAGTTAATGAATGGTGATAGAATCTTTTGAGAACAGTTATGCTTTATCCTATATTAGGTGATTTAAACATGCTTTACATTGTTCAATTACGTTTTGAATGAGATGAATTGTGTTTATCTGGATTATTCACTGATTAGCTGATAATCGATTTAGCTTACACTATGTGGCTGTCTTTACATGAACACTGAAAATTGCAATCAAGTTTCAGGAAAAGCTCCTTACACTTATAATGTAAAATTTCAAACTTTGATTCCAAAGTCTTGACGTAATTTCTGATGAGAAAAGTGGAACACATGGCCTTTTGCATGTTACATATTGAGTTTAGAGATGACATTTGGTGAATCTTCAAATACTTAGAAATTATAAGTAGAGATGCAATGCTTCCAAAAGCAAGGGATTGTATATAATTCAAATTTTTTTTAATGGTTGGTTGAGATTATAATAGTTGTTTCCGGTTAAACGATGAAAACAGGTATTGATCATACCTAAAACTGAAATCAACCGCACTTGGAGATTTTTCCCCTCAAAATCCAATTTTCAGGTTTTTTCTTTCAACCGAATGTTCTTGAAATAGGAGCGTCTCGGAGGAAAGTGCAAATCTGTGATGTATAATCTATAATTTTCTAGCTAACCAGAGCTGTCTTTTCTATTATGCCATGCTCTGTTAGCACAAGTTTGGACCTGTTTTGTTAGAAATTCCTTTGATTCCATACTGGATCTTTGACAATTAGAATAGGCACATCAAGATGGATAGCTTAATTAGCAAGTCTGTTTTATCCCTTTCATTGGAAGCCTATGAAACACTCTATTCTAACTTTTTCGCACCATCTTTATGGCAGGGCAAAATTCATATCTGCTGAAGAGAAAACAGGTGTTACTTTTGACGATTTTGCAGGACAAGAATACATCAAGAGGGAGCTACAAGAGATTGTTCGCATACTAAAGAATGATGAAGAGTTCCAAAATAAAGGCATCTATTGCCCAAAAGGTGTCCTCCTTCATGGTCCTCCTGGAACTGGTAAAACACTCCTGGCTAAAGCTATAGCTGGTGAAGCAGGACTTCCTTTTTTTGCAGCTAATGGGACAGATTTTGTAGAGGTAAGGGACTTCGCCTTTTTGGGGGGAAAAAAGGAAAAAAGAAAAAAAAAAAAAACAGTAAAACAATATATCCCCTTGATGGGACAAAGAAACTTGGAAAACGTTTGATTAGAGATTTTTCGTATAAAATGCTGCGACTATAGGAAATCAGCATATAATTGACTGGTTGTCAGCATATATCCCCTTGTCTTCTTGTTGTGTTTTGTTTGAGTCTGTGTTTCATTTGTGTTTGGTTGGGTCGCTCATTGGGATTCATTTTGCTGATGCCCTCCTATGGGCATCATCCAGTTGAAGGCCTACACCGGGCCTTTTGTTGGCCATAGGCTTGTTGCCCCTTTGATGTCGCCTTGTGTGTTGGCTCATTCTCAGTGGGCTGGGTCCTGCTGTGCACTGTTTTTATTATCTATAAAATGATATTTTTTCAAAATATGTATGTATATGTTTGTGTGTGTGTGACTGAGATCTTCCTTAGATCATTGTACGCATGTCGATTTCCATATTTAGAGCCTCTCCTTTTTTCCAACGTCTCTAGAGATTTTCATTTTTTATTTCTTGGTTTTTTGTTAGTGATTCTGTCCGAGTCTATACCATTTGGAGTATGCTAAATACGTTCCAAAAAAAGTGAAGTGATTGATTCCGGCTTCTGCAAAGAACTCCTCTTCTATTGGATTTTAGTAGTTCTATACAAGTTATATCTTATATTTGGGAGCTGATATCCCATCGCCACATCAGTGCTGAAGAGGGAGCGTAGTGGTTCTTTGAATCCTATTTGAGAGTTAGTGTCTCTTAACCTTTTCAGTACATGCTTCATGATAAGCAATCCTGCCAATCCATATCCACATTACCCTCGTGGATGGATTACTTTCCTAGTTTCAGTAGTTGACCATTTTCATTTTGAGGGCTTACATCTTGTAGTCTCGGGTGACCTCATGTTAGTGAAATATGAAAGAAGGAATATAAGGTCCTATTTTCTTTTGTCATGGTGTTTTCAAGCAATTTTTAGTTTTTAGGTCTCCAAAACATTGAAAACTTGCTCACTTCCGAATTCTTGATAATCCATTTTGAAAACAAAGAAAAAATCTTGTGAAGAAAACTGAAAACTACGTTTTCTTGTTTCTAGAGTAAAAAGCTAGCGCCCCTATTAGCGAACAAATTCTTTTTGAAATAAGGAGAGAATTAGTGGAATTGTATGGATTTGTGTAGTACATGCGGGTCCCACAAAAATATATGGATGTGATTTGTTTGACTTTTTTCTTTTGAAATAGAATTATATCCGGTTGGCGATCTTTTCTTTTCTTTCCTTTCCTTATTTTATTTATTTTTATTATTTTTTTTTTGGGAAAGTAAGAGATAATGAGTGGAGTTCAGAGGTGAAGATTTGGGAGTGCATGTGGGTCCTATGAGATATATAGATGTGATTTATTTATTTTTTTATCAAATTCAAATTTGAAATAGTATGAGAATTTATGAGAATGCTATTGCTAATGCCCATAGAATCACGGAAAACAAACAAGTGCTTGTTCTGATGTTCTCTATAGATTTTTATCTGCTAAAAAAGTTGGTTAACAAGTCAAACTTTAATACCAATCACATAATTTGCTACTTTTCATATTTCTCTATAATCTCTCCACTTCTCGAGCACACATTCTCCCAAAAAACCACTTTTCAAATAATCACTTTTCATTTAATCTTAGAGAGAACAAGCTATAAGTCTTTTTTTCCCTCTCTAAATTACACTCAAAACAAAAAACAGAAAATGAATTCAAAACTGAAAACTAAAACACAGAGGGAAGAGGTCCTTAAAAGTTGTGGGCATGGATGTTTCTTCACATCTTTATATTTCCAGGACTTGAGTTTTCCATTCAGCTCAAAGAAATGTTCTCAAATTTTGCCACCATTTGTTCAACATATTGTATTTTGTGGACCCATCTCCCCACAAAAGTTTGCAATTGGATCTTTCAAGTTTATGGACTTTTCTCTTTTAACTGAATCATGGTAAACAGGCAAGCCATTCTGTTGCTCTCCAGGTATTTCCTCGACGACAGGCAAACATTACTCTACAGAAATTTAATCAAATTAATACTATCAAAATTTAGCAAATTAATTTAGGATAGCACAACAAATTTTTAATTAGTCTCTTGATTGCGTAATAATAATTAAAATAACTATTTGCAGAAAAGCAGAATTCTTTACAAGACTTGCTTCCCGTATTCAAATTTTGTTTATATTGTGAAAATTAATTATGTTTGTCAGTTATGATGGGAATTAGAACATCTTTTTTTTTTTTTAAAATAGGTTTATAGCCTTATTTGAGGAGTTGCTGGCTTTTTACTTGTTTCTTAGTTTATTTTTCTTTAAATAATTTTTCTCGTGCCTAGATTGTATGCCTAAAATTTTAAAAACTGTCAACGTGGAAAAGAAAGATGCTACTGCTTTCTGGTTTTCTTTTTTCTTTTTTCCTCGCTGTCGCAGTCTGATTTTTATGCTAATCTGTCACGGGTTAGTACCTAGTCGCGACCTTTAAAGCTGAAATCATATATTTTCTTGATTTATATCCTCTGTTATATTTTGTTGAATCGCATAACTGTATTTTTTCATGTGAATTTTCACTGAGAAAAGGACAGTTTAAACTTTGTGGGCAACTAGTAACTTATAGTTCATTTTTCTAGATGTTTGTTGGTGTAGCTGCTTCTCGTGTAAAGGACCTTTTTGGAAGTGCTAGGTCATATGCTCCTTCCATCATTTTTATTGACGAGATAGATGCAATTGGAAGCAAACGTGGCGGACCAGACATTGGTGGGGTATGACTTCGAGTCTTCATATTATCCTTTTGCAAATGAAGTTTCTAATTCTCATTCTGTAGTTTCTACTTTATCTTTGGTTTACCAGGGTGGTGCAGAGAGGGAACAAGGTCTCCTTCAAATCTTGACCGAAATGGACGGGTTTAAAGTCTCAACATCACAGGTATTACATTCAATTTAATAGTTATCTCTATCAGCATTGACAATAATAGAATTTACTTCTGAAAATTTTGTTAATCAGGTATTAGTTATTGGTGCAACAAATAGATTGGACATTCTCGATCCCGCTCTTTTGAGAAAAGGCCGTTTTGACAAGATTATTCGTGTTGGGTTGCCATCAAAAGATGGTAGATTTGCCATATTAAAGGTAGCCATATGGGATTTTTGGTTTCAGATCTCTGGAAAAGAAGACAGTAGTTCAGATGTTTTTTCCCATATATGATTCTCATCATGAACGTCTTAGGTGCATGCTCGAAATAAATATTTTCGCTCAGAGGAGGAGAAGGATATTCTACTTCGGGAAATTGCAGAGCTTACAGAAGATTTTACCGGAGCAGAACTGCAAAATATACTGTAAATAAACCTCAATTCTTTAGTCCTATCGAACCCTTTGTTGTGAAGAGCACGCTGAAGCATATATAACCACAACAGGAATGAAGCTGGAATTTTGACGGCTAGAAAGGACTTGGATTACATTGGACGAGACGAACTGCTCGAGGCCTTAAAACGGGTACGTCTGGGGATTTTGAGACTGCATAATTCTTTTCCTCCAATGTTTTAAACTAATCTTGCATAATTCTTTTCCTCTGTTGTTGTTGTACATGAATTTAACACACTCTTACTAAATCTTGCAGCAAAAGGGGACTTTTGAAACAGGTCAAGAGGATAGCAGTGAAGTCCCTGAAGAGTTAAAATTGAGATTGGCATACCGCGAAGCAGTTGTTGCAGTTCTTGCTTGTTACTTTCCGGATCCCTACCGTCCTTTTGTTGAGGTTTGATGAGAAATTAGATTGGATGAGTTGTTTGTATAATTTTTTATTTGATGTCTTTTTATGTCTCTAACTTTTTCTTTGTATTTCAATTAGCAGAAAAATCTAATTAGTTTTTAATCTCTGGTTTGGTATTTCTGCAGACGGATATTAATTCCATACGCAGTCAGCCAAATATGCGCTACATGGAGACATCAGGCAGAGTGTTTAAAAGGAAGGTGGATTATGTGAACTCAATAGTAAAGACATGTGCTTGTAAGTTTTTTTTTTTTTTTTTAAAAAACACTTGGGGAAAAGAAGTGTCCTTGATAATCATTTCCATTTGAATTTTACTGCGTTTTTATACACTATGCCTTGGGTTTGCATCTAGAGAATATGCATGTAACTTACACCAGTTAGGGAAAAGAGTTATTGGACTAGTTTGAGAGTATTAGAGCTTTTCCAATGCTCAAAACCTAAAGAATGCTCATAGAGGAAAGATAAAGACACATAATTTTACATGGGTCCCATATGTCTCCTTATTTTCTTTCAATTTTTCTTTTTCTTTCTTTTTTTTTTAAATCACTTTTTTCTCCTTCACCCCTGCTTTTTCATTACTTCTACATCACTTCTTCATCATCATCCGTAAACATCTTTCCGCATTCCCACGTCCATCCAAACATTCTCAACTACTATTTATCATTATTTTTGAATTTGTTTCTCTCTTATTTTTCCCTTTTCCCGCTCTTTTTGCCCTACACTTCTTTCTCTTTCTCTTCAATTAAAATAATAATCATCTATCTATCTCTCTCCTTCACATCATCCCCAATCCACACCATTTCCCAACTTTGCCTTGGAGAAGCTCTTAACGTCTCTGCAAATCTTGAAATGTGGTGATAAATCCAGTGCATAGTGAAACGCGGTATTACTTTGATTTTTCGATAATTTAGATTTTGTGTAACTGAAAGCCTATGTATTTAGCCAGAGTAATTGAGGAAGAGATATTTGGGGTTGAAAATCTATCCTGGATTTCTGCAAAGGCAACTTTAGAAGCTTCAAGACTTGTAGAATTCCTAATTCTGCAAACTGGAATGACTGCATTTGGGAAGGCCTACTACAGATATCAGAATGATCTCGTGCCTAATGTGAGGATAGTCATATTATTTAAATTCAAGCTATTTTCGCCTCAGTCATGTAAGCTAAATGAAATGGTTTGTTATCATTTGCAGCTCGGGGCCAAACTCCAAGCACTTAGAGATGAGTACATGCGTTTTGCTATGGAGAAATGCTCAAGTGTACTACGAGAATACCACCCAGCTGTAGAAAACATTACAGGTCAGTTATCTTGAATTCCTCACATTATTATCCTCAGAAATTGAGAAAACTTTGAGTGCTAGTTTTATATTCTTTATAGCTGCTTGCTGATACTTAAGCTACATGCTTTCATGTCAATCAGATGTCCTACTTGAAAAGGGAGAGATAAAAGCTGATGAAATTTGGAACATATACAACAGTTCTCCACGAATGCCTCAGGTACAGTCTGAACACGTTTTTGTATTACCTCGTAATTCATTATCTTGGCATCAGCTCTTTATTGGTTTTCCCCTCGATCAAATTCTCCCTTCTTTACAGTCTGAATACCTTTTGTATTACCTCATAATAATTCATTATCTTGGCGTCAGCTCTTTATGGGTTTTCCCCTCAATCAAATTCTCCCTTCTTTCCTGTCTGTGGTGCAAAAGAACACACAGATTATTGGAAAACCAAAAGCTCGTATGTTTTGCAATGGTGTTGGTTTGTTCTGCATTGAAGCTGATGAGATCAACATTGATCCCTGCTTTCCATCTGATTGTTATGTGATTATGGCTGCTTTGTTGTGCTTTTGGAGCCTCTTTATTTTCCTGTTTTTTATGTTCTCTTTAATGTAGTTTGATTTTGTGGGAGGTCTTGGTTCTTGTCCCCCTCCACTCCACTCCACTCCTTTCCCTTTTTTTTCTCAATAAAATTTATTTATTTAAAAAAAAAAAATTGCTACATGAGAGTACTGTAGGCTTTCCTTATATTTGAAGCTGTTTATATGGTACTGCCCTAAATTTTTGTAATTTTCTTCATGGTACTTATTTTTGGAGTCCAGGACTTAACCCTTTCCCAATTTGGTGTTTAATTATTTGGTTCTTTCTCTGGGTTGTGGAGGTGAAGGGGGGGGGGGGGGGGTTGGTCAGTTGCATAGAAGGAATTTCCAACTATTTTTTCTTGGGATGGATGCTGAACCTCAATGAAATGGTTATGGTAGTTACCTGAGAGGGATACTTGCCATTTATTGCTCATTGTAAAAAAGTAAATGTTGTAGAGTTTATATTCATTCATGATTTCAATATATAGTTGATTTCTTCTTTGCCAGCCTGCTGTGAGTCCGGTTGATGAATATGGGGCGCTTATATATGCTGGGCGTTGGGGAATCCATGGGGTTTCACTCCCAGGAAGAGTGACCTTTGCTCCTGGAAACGTTGGGTTTGCGACTTTCGGTGCACCTCGTCCTATGGAGGTATGTATTAGGTCCAATATCTGTTGCTTGCTGGCTCTATTCTTTTTCATGACTGTATAACTGGTGCTTTTTTGTGTTTATATATGTTCAGACTCAAATAATCAGTGATGATACATGGAAGCTGATAGATGGAATTTGGGATAAAAGAGTTAAGGAAATAAAGGCTGAGGCCTTAAGTGAAATTGAAGAAGAAGATGAAGAGAAGCCGCAACTTATAATGGCCAGCCATTTTCTATAAGATTCAATGTATTGCTTGATCTGGTAAAATGTGTTTCATCCCAACTGTGAGTTTTTGTCTTTCTGTGTTAAAGATTTGTTCCTCTCTCTACACCAGAGCACTTTAGCCACAAGAGTTTCCGTCTCTGTAGGAAATAATAGTATTTGTGGGTGAACCGTGGGATAAGCCTTCCACTTACAATTGTGTTACTTGCCCTGGGATGTTCTCGAGATAACCAGATCTGCATGATTATGTTAGCGTGGTATGGCTTTCCATCATGTGTGAAGGTATCTACACAGAATTGGTCGTGGTGCAAGGATATATTTTGATTCTGCTTGTACGTCTTACGACCAAAGGTCATCTTCTACGATTCTGTTGGTGGGTAAAAGACAGCTTCTCATGCATGCCTCTTGTACGTGAACGAGTTTAATTGGTATGTATCTTGAGCTCTGGCACTTGGATGATCTTTGCTCTTTTACATGTTTACTCCGGTGAAGTATACTTCTGTTGGGCGATCCCTGCAAATGATAGTTAGAGCTGGAAGGAAACGATTAAACCTTATGTTTTTGGAAAACTAGTGAAATTTGAGGTGATATAGGAAACAAATTGTGTAGGTGGTATTAGTATTAGAAGTTAAAAGGATGTACCATACTATTTGTAACCATTTTCTTTTATCATTATTGTGCTTTATAATCAGGCCAACTACAGTCCATTTAACATTTATTATTTGCTGGGGCTGTTGTATTTTGTTTGCAATGCTTCTTGCTATCCTATGAGTGGACGTTGCTTGATTCTTGCATAAATAAATCCCATTAGCTATATGTTTCCTGGAAACACTATCGTCACAGGAAATTAGCGTCATTGACTGAAGTTTTAAGGGTGAATGCCTTCCTCGATCCCGATTCTTGTTGTGTTATATGTTACCAATTTACAGTAGTCTCAATGTTCTTTTTGTTGATTTCCTTATTGTTTCTTGTCATGTAAAGTTGTCATTTTGTTAGTTGGTTTCTAAGAATTTTTATTGTTCGGATCTTTCCGTGACCAATTCATGTTTGGGATGGATTACGAGTTGTTTGAACTATAAGTTGATAGATGTATATACGGCCAGAGAGGGAGCCTTAGTTGTGGATTATATACAATGTAATGCCAAAACTCAAAAGAATTATTGTGTATTAGGTTAACATTTTTCCTAGGATATATATATATATATATATATGTATATGTATATGTATATTTATTTATTTTAATGAAGACAAGACGTTGTCTTCAACTTTTGCCTCAAAACGAGACATTAGTTTAATGCTAATGTATATTGACCATTTATTTGAAAATTAAAATGTCTAATTGTATTTGACTTCCATTTGATGGGAAATAATAATAATTTAAGTGATCCATAATTGTGGGTGGGTTGTTCAACTTCAAATACAGATATGTTTTGATCTTCTCCATTTTTTTTTTTTTTGGTGGGTTGGGGGGGGGTGAATATTGATCTTCTTCTTGTTTATTCTTCAAGTTGAGTTTCAACTTTGAACGAGCTTAAACAATTCTATCTGGGGATTTCTTTCTTTATTTGGTAGTTTGAGTTGATCTGAACAAGATTTTGTAGAACTCATTTTGAAGTCAAAATTTGAAAATCGAAACAGCGATATGCCAAAAAATACATCAAAGACACGAGTTGTAATTTGCGTATCTTTGACCAAAACTTGCGTAAACTCCAGTTAAGTTTCTTGTTCAAGTAATCTTTTTCAAAATCGATCTCAATCTTCAAAATTCAATGGACTAGAATGTTTCAATGATACATGTCGGTTCGACTGATTTCTGTTTTTGAAATGGAAAGTCAAACTCTGAAGGGAAGAAAGTCAACGTCAATATCTTCTGGTATTCTTCTCTGTTGAGGAAATTTTGGAAGAAGAGTTGCAATGCTCTTTGCCGTCTCCAAATAATTTGCATATAATTTGATTAAACCCTCTTGATTAACATCAGTAATTCTCTGATTTGATGCTTTGATCATAGTGGATAAAGATGAGTCATTTGAATTTAATCCATCTTCTCCAAGAAGAGTGTTCTTGAGTGCACTCTTCTTGAAACTCCATTCACCATTTCTCCAGTTGAAATGGTACAAGGGAAGAAATTTCTTCCCGTAAATCGCAAGAAACTCAACTGCCGTGAGAATGAACTCAAATTCTTCCGTTGACATGTAGTACGGAAAGCTTCTTGTCCATCCAGGTTTCATTCCAACATAGCCCTGTCATCGTTAGATCATAACATTCAAATTTCAAGTTAGTTTACGTCTTGTTCGTGACTAGATCCTTTTGGTGGAAGTTTGACTAGTTATCTCTAGAAGCTCTTCTAAGCCGAAGAAGCATATTTAGAAAATCACTTAGACAAGTTTAGAAGCAACTTTAGGTCTCAAAAGCTGGTTTTGATATTTCAAAAGTCATTTTAAACGGGCTCTTAGTGTATTTAGAATAAGAACTGACATGACATGACTTACCTTGTCAATGGCCGACCTCAAGGCAAGAGAACACGATTCACCCACCTCAAGCAAACGGAGTCCATATGGCCAGGCACAAGCACAGCCTCCCCGTGCTTGGATCCCGAAGAGGTCATTCAAAAGCTTGGCAACAAACGGACCGTCGAGAGGCTTACCTCTCGTGTTTCCGGTTTCTCTCCACAGGTTTACGTCAGATGATGAAGAATGTGTAGTAGAGTAAATAAGGAAAGAAAATATGGCTTGTCTTTTAGTCTTTGTATTGCCCAAAACCAATATGTTTGGGTTAGGAACAAGTCTTTCGATTGCTCTTTCAATATAACCTCGTTCGAGCCTTTCAATGGCTTTGTAACCAATGTATTCCTTTACCCGAAAAGCCAATGCTGCTCTGATTTTCTGAATGATTTGTGGAGTTCCAGCTTCTTCCCTTTCTTCTATGTTGTCAACATATAAAGTGTCCTGAATTCGACAAAATTTAGGGTCGCATAGTCCTTATACAAACGGAAAAACTAGTGCGAGTTTCTTGACGAAAAACAAAGAAAGTCGAGACTTAAAACGCGAACCCACGTACGTTTTCATTGTGATTGTTAACAAAATTAACCGTTCCACCTCCACAAGTTGATGGGGGTGAAGATCCCAGCAGATAAAGGGCCTTATTCATTAGCAGAATCCCAGGAGAAGCAGGACCTCCCAGGAACTTATGTGTACTGAGGAAAATTGCATCATAGCCATCAATTTCTCCTGATCTCATCTGAATCTCCACATAAGGTCCACTGCATATTCAAGATTCAAATGTAACATATCCATTTTTAATGAAGTTTATGGACATCTTTTTCATTTTTCCTTTTCTTTTTCTTTACCTGGCTGCAAAGTCGAAGCAAGCGAAGCCTCCAAACTGGTGAAGGAGGCGAGATATTGCATGTGTATCAGTACAAATCCCGGTGACATTGCTACAAGCCGGAAAGGATCCAAGAATAGGCCGATTTTTTGATTTATAGAACTCAAGTTTCTGTTTCAAGGACTCCATATCCAGCAACCCATTTTGATCCATTCCAATCTCCACCACCTCCGCCAGGCTCTGCCGCCACGAGAGAAGGTTGGAGTGGTGTTCATAAGGGCCAACGAAAACCACCCACCTTTCTTCATTACTTAGGCGTTTCAAGAACCTCTCTCTTAATATTGAAGGAACTGATATTCCCATTACTTCTTGGAGTCTTTTTATGGCTGCTGTCGAGCCCGAACCACAGAAGATTATTGCATCTTCTTCTCCACCTCCTAAGCATCTCTTCACGTACTTTGCCGCCTCATGCATTGTTTTTGTCGTCTGATATCCCACATAACTGTCTGAAGTGTGACTGTTACCTGTACATAGAAAAATCTTTAATAATTTTGAACAACTCCGACTTCTGCTATGAAACCTGAATCTAGTTCTTTTATAGAATCAGACTCATGATGTGATAGTACACTGACACTACTTTTTTTAAGTATTTAATTGGGAATGTTTTGAGTTGTTTCATAGCATTTCTAAGATCAACTTATGCATTGTTTTTACACAATTAGAAAAACTGATCATTACCATAAAAGGGAAGAACATAGTTTAGGATGTAACTTTCGATGTAATGCAGAGACCGGCCAGAGGCAGTGTGATCTGAATAGGTGAGCCTACGCCATCCAAACGGAGCCTCAAATTCTGCTCCCCTGCCGATGATCTGAGAACGTAACCAAGAAAGTTTCTTCTCCGTGGAATCAGTTGTTGGAACTTCATTCTTAAGCACTTGAAATGGTTCAATTCCTTCATTATCATCAGATGAGAAGTTTGATACAGAGCTGTCACAGGTACAAATAATCTTCCTAAAACCTGCATTCCCCATTTCCTGTCTACAGATGTTGTCTTTCAACAACTGATTCTCTAATTCCATTTGAAGAAATGAATGAATGAATGAATAATTTGAAGTTGAATATAAAAAGAATCAAGAAAAATGCTTATACCTATAAACAGACGTTGGAATACGAGAAGTGTATATATATAAAAAAATTTAGATACGCGTTCAAGGAGATTTTTTTTTTTTTTTTATTTAATGGGATTCAAATCAATGGGTAAGTTTGACAGTACTGCAAAAATATGTTCAAACCTGAAGGCGCCGGATTTCTTCTGCAAATGGGAAGAGATTTACCGGCAGCTGAAACTGTACGTGTAGTTACTTGCGGTCGATATTGTTGGGAATTTAACCAATTTCTCTAAACCCGTGTGATTAAAATAGGCAATCAATATATCAAACAATAATATACGTGTGGAAACGTAAATAACACCAGGAATTATTTAACGTCGTAAAACCCTCCAATGAGAAGGGAAAATCGACGGAGCAAACCGACAACTCCACTATCACCAAATAATAATGGGAATACAATATTTATCCTCTCAAGATTATCGCCCTAAATCAAGAGGTAACCACACACTACCACAATCACGTAACACCGTCAAGAACAATATTCTTGGCACCACAAATAACTCATCTAACAATAGATGGAATGCAATAATCAACAACACGAGATGAAAATATCACCTAACATGTTCCAATAATTAACTTGGAGAAACCACCACTTGAAGAAATCAAACACTAAATCAAATGTCAAAATAACGTTCCAAGCGATTAATCAAATAGGCTAAATTTTCCCCTCCAATTAGAATTTCCGTGCGTGAATGAATGTGAAATTCAAGCCTTCGGTTGACTTTTCTTTCCTTCCGTGTTCTGCCGCTTTTTCCTTTTTTTTCTTGGCTTTCTTCTGACGCCTTTTTCCTGGATTTCGTGTCCCAATTTTTTTCCCAGCCTTCATGCATGATTAACATATATATATATATATATATATATATATAATAAACAAACCAAATCCAATTTGATCTAAGATTTTGTGTCTCTCAAGGCTTCTACTTTTATTCAACTAAATTACTTAATTCATTCTCCAACTTTTACCTTGTATTTAAGTTAAGTAACATCATGAGCTGGACCCGCCCAACAATCTCCCCCTCCAGTCCATGAGGGAGGTATCTCAAACTTCAAGTGTATCACTTGGAATGCATACCGGCGTGGCCGGCACAGAACTCAAGCTTCTGCTTGGTAACCACCTTTGTCAACATGTCAGTAATGTTCTTATCAGTGTGAATCTTTTCCAACTGTAGAAGCTTCTCATTAACCGCTTCACGAATCCAATGATATCTGACATCAATTGTTTGGTGCGAGAATGATACATAGAATTCTTACTCAACTCAAGAGCACTCTGACTGTCACAATAAATGACGTACTCACTTTGCTTCAAGTTGAGTTCCTCAAGAAACTTTTTCAACCATATCACCTCTTTTCCTGCTTCAGTGATAGCAACGTACTCAGCCTTTGTTGTAGACAAAGCTACGCATTTTTGCAACTTAGACTGCCAAGAAACAGCTCCCCCTGAAAAAGTAAACAAGTACCCA
>CAVNYN010285426.1:0-13442 GCA_963692815.1 Nyctanthes arbor-tristis | reverse complement strand
AGAAACATTAAAGCTAGAGTTTTCAAGAAATATGAACACAATGAAATATGTTTATTAATACAATTTCTTGTGTTTTCATATTTCTTGAAAAACCTAGCTTTAATGTTTCTTTAAAAAGGTTGACGATTTGTTAACTTATGAAATTATCTTTATCTATTAAACTCAGTAAGATAAGATAAATTGGATTGTTTTGCACGTCCCGTCCCCGTTATTTGAATAAAAGCTTCCGCAACAGAATTTGTAAATTTCCCTAAGATAATCGGAAATTTTGAAAAGTTAGCGGGGGCGTGACAATGTATATGGTACTATATTGTATCGTATAGTGCCATATGTTTAGCACTAGAATGAGACTAGCTAAAAGCTTATCTTCTCTTTTGCTAGTATCTTCATTTTGCTCATCCTTTGCATTAGCACGCCTCGATTGTTTCTCTTGGTTTTGATTTACTGTTTGTTTGTTCTCTAGTTGGTAACCGATTAAAAACCAATTCCATTTATCAAACAATTTAAATTTCAAATTTTGGACATATGACAACATTAAATTTAACCGCATATTTGATGTGATATGAACTTTCAAATTATTTTAATCATTACCTTTACATGATACAATTAAATATCGACACTTATACAAAATTTGAATTTTAAATTCATTTATAAACCCACGTTTTTATAAATGTCACCAAACAAAGTGTATGTGGGCAATTTTTCACGTAGAGGTGGTGATAAGTACCTCTGTGCTTGACAGAGGATTTTTTCAAAATTATTTCTAAAAATACCCTATTACATTGTAAATATACCTAAAACAAAATTAAATTAAATTTTAATCTAAAATCAACATAATTAAAATCTAAAAATCACGTCCCCTCATATTAGTTAATAATAAGTATGGTTAATTTTTGTTCGATTTGAATCAGATATCTTTATCTCTCATATCAAAATCCTTATCTTTTAAAAAAAAAAATTTGTTTTTTAATAGCAAATATAAGTAGTCTCTTAGTAGTAATTTTATTCACTCACCCACGGTGGACGGGGTTACGCTACCCATTTCTAGCGTGACGGTGACATGGCTAGACGTGGCACACAAATGACCGCCATTTGTATCGGCTATGTATGTGACACGTTAGAAGTGGGCGGTGTAACCCCGTCACAGTAGGTGAGTGAACATTACTCCTCGTAGCAGTCTATATCTATATATACATAAAAACATAGTAATTTCCTTTTTTACTGATTCCTGTCCACTTTCGCGTACTAAATTGGGTTAAGTCATCTCAGCCATTCACTTTATCTTGCAATCTTGGCTATTCATTTTATTATAGATTTTTTAATTTTTATTTTATTTTATATTATTTATAGATATATTTGATTTAGCTTATTATTATTACAATATTTTCTAATTTTTAATATCAATCATCAAATCAGATTTTATTTTATTAAGAAATATATCTCTTACTCTATCGAGATTTTCGCTCCTTCTTCTAACAGAACTCATTCTATCTAACAAGTTTCTCAAATCTCTCTCTTATTCTACATTTAAACTTTGCACTCCTTATCTTGAGCAGTTTTATTTTCAGTCGATTTTCTTCGGTTTTAATTTATCTCACATCGTCGTATTGCTTCTGAATTGGTTCCAATATTCACTAATATTCAGAAAATCAGACTTGTCATTGAATCAGAAAAACTAGCAGTTCAAGGTTATCAGACCGATTTTAATTAGATAATTGAAAAGAAAATTAATTTTTACCTAAAATAATGTGAATAAAGAGCATTCAATTTTATAATTTTTTCATCTTTACCGTTTAAAAAATATAGAAAAGGAATCTCACATTAGTCGTTTAGTAAAAATAATTGAGGATGTATGTTTATATTAAGCTACGTGGAAAGAGGTTATTCATAGGGCTTTAGCTGATAGGCCTTGAGCTTCCAAAAAGTTTTAAATTTTAACGAATCAATAATGGAAAAAAGTTTATCGCTGATGAACCCTATTTGTATTTATCTCGCATTGTCAGATTGCCTTCTGGATTGGTTCCACTATTCGTCAATTCCTAATTTTTCCAATCAAATTAGTCATGATGGTTTTGTTCTTTAAACACTGATTAAATTATGTTAACATATTAAAATATTTACTCTGTAGAATGTGTATACTAAGAAAAATTATATATCATTAATACATATTAGAAAAGTTAAAAAAATAAACGAGGCAATAGATCACACGTGTATTTTATAGAAAAAGTTGTTTTTCATTCATAGACAATTTTATATAGATATTTTAACAGTTATAAATTGAAAATGTCTGAAAATTATAATATGTCTTTAAGACGATCAAATAAGAAATTATACTATAAATGTTATAATACATGTATTATCTTTCATCATTTATTCAAGTTATGTTTATCGAATGTAACATATTTTCCCGTGCATTATACATTGACAGCATAATATAAACTCCAAAAATTTTCTTCAATGTTTTCTTTAGATTTATTTGCGTAGAATATTTTTTATTTTTATCAATGAAAGATATCATATTACGGGTAGAACTTATATTATTTTTCGTTACACACACATAAACGATCAAATATTATAGTTCAAAGACCATTAAAAATGTGACTTTGGGTATAAAAAGTGAATTCCACATTGGTTATTTAGTGAAAAAAATTGAGGATGTATGTATATATTAAGCTACTTTGAGAAGAGTTATGCATAATAGGAACTTAGTTTATGGCCTTGAACTTCCAAAAAGTTTAAAATTTTAATGGATCATTATTGAAAGAAAGTCTATTGTGAACAAGTCAATTGTATCCGTCTTTATCTCATATTTTCCGAATTGGTTCCAATATACCAGTCATCGAATTGGAAAAACTAATGGTTTAAGGTCATTGGACCGATTTTAATTAAATAATTAAAATAAATTAAATTTTACCTAAAATAATGTGGAAAAGGACATTTAATTTTATAATTTTTCAATATTTACCGTTTAAAAAAAAGAATGAAATTTTATTTATTTTTTAAGAGACATTGTAAATGTGACTTTGTATATAGAAAATGAATCCCACATTGGTTGTTTAGTGAAAAGAATGGAGGATTTATGCATATATTAAAATACTTGGAGAATGTTTATTTATAATAGAGTATTAGCTTATGGCCCTTGAGTTTCCAAAAAGTTCAAAATTTTAATCGATCATCATTGAAAAAAAGTTTATTGTGAACCTTTAAACCGTATCCGTATTTATCTCATACCGTCAAATTATTTTCTAGATTGGTTCTAGTATTTATAAATGTTCAGAAAACCAGAGTGATCATCAAACCCGAAAAGCTAACGGTTCAATGTTCGGAAGGTCAAATCAGGTCTCACTGAGGTCGAACCAGTTTTAATTAAAAACTTAAAAAATAAATACTAAAATTTATAAAATTGTTAAATAATTAGCAAAACTCAATAAAAGTTTAATTAAGTTACTTTTGAGCATTATAATGAATTTCAATATGGATTTGTCATTAAAAGGGTTCAAATGTTATTCTTTTTTAAAGAGTCATTGAAAATGTAACTTTGGGCGTAAAAGTGAATTCGATATTTGTTAATTAGTGAAAAAATTGATGATGTATGCCTATATTAATCTACTTAGAGAATGATTATTTATAATAGAGTCTTAACTTATAGGCCTTGTGCTTCTATAACGTTTAAAATTTTAATAGATTATTATTTAAAAAAATATTGTGGACCAGTGAATCGTATCTGTAATTATCTCACACCATCGAATTATTTTTCAGATTGATTTTAGTGTTTGTAAATGTTCAGAAAACCAGACCAATTATCAAATTGAAAAAGCTACTTGCTCAAAGTTCAGAAGGTCAAATCGGGTTGAATCGAGGTCGAACCGGTTTTAATTAAAAACTTAAGAAATAAATCCTGAAATTTATAAAATTGTCAAATAATTAGCAAAACCCCATAATAAAAGTGTACTTAAGTGACTTTTGGACATTATAATTGAATTCCCACATGATTTGTCATTAAAAAAATGGTTCAAATGTTATTTCTTTTTTAGGAACAATTGAAAATGTGACTTTAGACATAGAAAGGAGATCCCACGTTGGTTATCTAGTGAAAAAATTGAGGATGTATGCCTATAGTAAGCTATTTAGAGAAGAATTGTGCATAATATGACCTTAGCTTATAGGCATTAAGCTTCTAAAAAATTTAAAATTTTAATAGATTATTATTAAAAATAAAGTATACTGTGATCCTATTAACCATATCCGTGTTTATTTCACATTGTCGAATTGCTTTCCGGATTGGTTTCAGTATTCACCAATGTTAAAAAAATGGTTTGGTCATCGGACTGGAAAAGCTAACGGTTCAAGGTTCAAAAGGTTGAATCGGGTCAAACCAAGGTCGAACTGATTTTAATTAAAAATTTAAAAAATAAATGTTAAAATTATCAAATTGTCTACTAATTACCAAACTCCATAATAAAATGCAATTAAGTGACTTTTGGGTATTACAATTGAATTCCTACATAGATTTGTTTGAAATTTTGTTCCTTTTAAGCCATTGAAAATACGACTTTTGGCATATAAAAGGAATCTCACATTGGTTGTAAAAATGAAGAAGGGTTATACAAAATATGGCATTAGCTTATGGGTTTTGAGCTTCCAAAAAGTTTAAAATTTTAATAAATCACTATTGAAAAAAAAAATTATTGTGAACTTGTAAACCGTATCCGTGTTTATCTTTTCAGAAAACTAGAACCAGAAAGCTAACGGTTTAAGGTTTAAAAGGTCGTATCGATTCGAACTGGTTTTAATTAAAACTTAAAAAATAAATGTTAAAAATTATAAAATTGTCAAATAATTAGCCAAACTCTATAATAAAAATGCAATTAAGTGATTTTTGGGCATTATAATTGAATTTCCATGTAGATTTGTCGTTAGAAAAATGTTAAAATTTTATTCCTTTTTTTAATGGCCATTGAAAATGTGGCTTTAGGCATAGAAAGATAATGCCGCATTAGTTATTTAGTCAAAATAGTTGAGGATGTATACATATTTTAAGTTACTTGGAGAAGGATTATGTATAATAGTGCCTTAACTTATGGACCTAGAGTTTTCAAAAAGTTTAAAATTTTAATGGATCATTGCTGAAAAAAGTTTTACTGTGAACCGGCGAACCGTAGCCGTGTTAAGTCGGATTGCTTTCCGTATTGGTTCCAGTATTCACCAATTCTCAATTTTTCCAATTGAATTGGTCATCTCACAATGTCGTCCAGTACTCGTCAATTCCTAATTTTTCGAATTGAATTGGTCATCTTGCAATATCGAATTGGTTTCCAGATTAGTTCTAATATTCACTAATTCTTGATTTTTCCAATTGAATTGGTCATGACGACTCATATCTTTAAATACTAATTAAGTTATGTTAACATATTAAAATATTTATAATGTAGAAGGTGTATCATTAACACATATTAGAAAAGTAAAAAAAAATAAACCGGGTAATAGATCACAGGTGCATTTTGTCCAAAAAGTTGGTGCTCACTCATAGACAATTTTATATAAATATTTCGAGAGTTATAAATTGAAAATATATGAAAATTATTATATGTTTTAAAAATGGCCAAACAAAAAATTCTAGTATAAATGTTGTAATACATGTATTATCCTTTATTTTTTATTTAAGCTATGTCTATCGGATGTAACATATTTTCATATGCTTTAGATACTGACAGCCTAATATAAACTCTAAAAATTTTCTTCAATATTTTCATTACATTTTTTTCTTTACATACACATAAATGATCAAATATTATAACTTAATCTTTTTTATACAATCATGTTTAATTTTTTAAATTGTTTATATTTTCTTGTATTATCAGCCCGTACAACACAACAGTGAAATAACTAATATGTTACCACAGTTTCAGTCACAAAAATCTCTTGATAATTAAGTAAAGGGGTATTTATCAAAATGCCCAATCTTCTTATAATTAACAATTTTGAAAATTGTTTTCTCAAAAAAACAAAAATCTAAAAATTTCCCCAAAATTATCAATACAACTTTGAAAATCTCCCCCCCAAAATTATCTATTAATTACAGGTATATTTTAATCATATACTAGTCTCGTACCGGTGTGTTGCACAGGATTAGTAGATGGACAGAAATATAAAGAGATCAAAAAATAAAATAAAAATCAACATCAACACATTTATAAATAACGCACCAGCAAATCTATGGATATATAGAAAAAATAAACTTGTGTGAAATTCGAAGCACCCTTCGGCATGCGAGCCCCACATAGCACATAAAGAAATGAATTAAATAATATAATAATTACAAAAAATTAATAAGATTTATAGATATAGAAAGTAATGTATATGCACCACAAGAAATTGATTCACTCATATATAAGATAATATACGAATTATGGAAATTCCAATTTATATAACCCATAATTTTTTACAAAAAATTATCCTAGTATACTAACTGAAATATGAATAAAATTTTTCAAAAAAAAAAAAAGGAATATGAAGAAAATAACACGACCGTCAAGTGCCCTTTTGCCCTGGCTTTATAGCCTCACTTTGCCTACTTGACAATGCACTCCACATGCAACATAAAAACCTCCTCAAAGAACTGAGTATGAAAAATGAAAATCAATCAACAATTTAGTTTAGATGGTGTGGACGACTTAAAAATCTTCTCGCCAATTTGCATATGTTTCTCAGCTTTCACTGGATTACTTTAATTATTAACGTGCAGGCTGCAGCAGCTTCCATCACAAATTCAGAATGCATGACCTTCCTGGGGAAAAAAAGAAAAGAATAAAAAACATAGACTGTTAAACACTTTTCAAGCTACTCCTAGAAGTAACAAATCATTTTCTGCTTACCCCCAAGTTTTTCCTGGAACAATACATTTCAAGCTCGAAAAAACACCAAAGCAGGTCAAGCAAATTATTTTTATCTTTTGTAAGTAATTAGAATTTGTATTGCAATATCCTTCAATTCATTTAGTATTTTGTGTAGTAACACTTCGCGACTTCAAGATTCAATAGAGTCTTGATATAGTGACTGATATAAAAACTGCTAGACGCATAGTAGATTAATCACATTCTCGGAGTTCTTGAAAAATGCTTGTGTTCAAGGGTCAACTGTCATTATATTTCTCAGCCATACTATATAACATCTCATCCCTTCAACTTGCTTGCTAGGCGCATAACATATATGAAATCTCAATATTATTATTCAATCAAATAAGTAAATAAATCAAAGTTATAATTCATAGTTCAGAAAGGTACCTCCTCAAGATCAAGCATGCTACATTAAGCCATTAAATGTTGCACCAATCTTCCATTTATTCTCCAACATACACAACTTATTGCTATGTTCATCAAATTTCTCTATAGATTTCCATTCAAATAATCCTCATTATGTGATAAATTTTTTGAAGAGATAGAAAATTAGCTGCTGATGCCCATTAACCTAAAAGATCAACTAAGGCATAAAATTTATGAAAAGCATTCCAAAACATATTTAAAGGCTGACACGGTGATTGGTTTAATGAGAATTAATACAACCTACTAGGTTGCATAGTATGTGGATATATGAAGGATAATTTAATTAGACTCTAAATTCTCGTATACATAATCTAGATGAATAATTATTATTATTCTTAAATACCAAAATGTGGATATGAAGGATAATTTAATTAGACTCTAAATTCTCATATACATAATCTAGAAGAATAATTATTATTATTCTTAAATACCAAAATGTTTACCTCATCTATAAAATAATTAAAATCTTGTTTGATAATTTGAAGTTACGTCCAAAGACTTTTAAGAATTTAAAACCAAAGACCAAAACAATGTACTTGCTGGATCTCAAACTCCTCTCAAAAATTCCTGAAACTAAACTTGCAAGTATGCATTGAACCAAATGACAAAAGATCAATATTTAGACACATTTGTAATTTTATTTATTTATTGTGCGGGAAACTGTAATCTATAAAATAAAAGGTATTCAATAAAATAATTAAATAAAATAAAAAGTGTAGACCTTTTCTAAGTGTGGAAACTTGGATATTCTCCTCTGTAGACATTTACAACTCTAAATTTCATATATGCAAAGATTTTGTTAGGGTCGATAGTAACCAAAGTTGCTGTTGAAAGGCCAACTTCCATTAGCACATTCCAAGATATTTTTCACGTACAAAATTAGCCAAAGAAGACGACCATATACCCACTATAATTGGTGATCCAATGGAAAAATATTAACGAATTCAAAATAGGAAAACTTAAATAAATCATATAAGCCACAGAAAGTAAGAACTCAAGGTAATAACCAAAACGGAGCAAATTGTACCAAGCATCCTCAACATTAAAATCTCCCAAAAATTAAACAACAACAAATGGGGAAAATAAATCGAGTAAGCAAAATAAATAATCAAGAATCTTTATACTGTTTTTTGTTCTTTTTTCCTTTGAAAAATGTTGGTGCAGAGTACCTTGAGAGAGCAATAAAGAAGGAAACAAAGACACGGTGGTTGGAGGATGGCATTCCGAAAGCAGGGAATGCCGGTGGTAGTCATCTGTAGTTTCACGAATAATGGATTGGATATCAGCCGAGTCATTTTCCCTGTGATCTGCAACTTCATAAAGTCGCAGAAATACAAAGCACCAAATTCCACTCAAATTCTTCAAAGCAGGATTTCACCTTTTTCTAGCAGTGTTTAACATGTCTCAATTTTGCTCCCAATTTTTTGGTAAAAGAGAGAACAATAGATAGAGAGATAACAGAAAGCAAATTAGCCGCAATTTCTGATTTTTCTGTCCTGATTTGGTTCCCATATTTTTGGCTCCCATATGTAGAACAACTTACCTGCAGAAATCCGACTTCAATTCGGCAAGAAATCATCATCAATCACAACACGAGAAATCACGGTGCTGCAAGGAAGCTTTGCAAATGAAGTCCGATCAAATTAGGATGCGCGATTTGTAGGTTTAAGGAGATTTGCTGCGACGGTAAAGACTCAATTTGGAAAACCCTAAATAAAATCAGTGTGAATGCTCAAAGTACGTAGAATACCCAAACCACCCGAATAAAACCGTGTCTTTACCAATTAACCCATGAAGTAATACGCAAAATTACTAAAATACCCTTGCTTTATGCATCCAGAAATAAGCAGGAAAATGGTGCCAGAGACTTAAGTCTTTTAATTATATATATAGAAGATGTGGTTATTTCCTAAACTAGATGTATTTCCTGAATTTGACCAATGTTTGTTTATAAACAAATTCGTAACAATCCAGCAAACATGGTAACACAAAGCAGCCGCTGCGGCTGCCACGACTATTTAATAACAACCAATCACCACCACCAAATCACCATAAAACATGGTAACGCAACCCCCTACATCAAAAGTGAAAGAAAAATATAACAAACGCAAAATTTTTTGGTAACAAAATCACTGAAAATATCAAAAAAAAATAAAATAAAAAACAAAATAATCCTCGATAACAACCAGCAATCATGAAAAAAATGGTAACAAAAAATAATGTCTTAAAACCAATTAAAAAAAAAAAAAGGAGTTTTCATTGAAATTGGAACAAGGGAGTGATATGATTTAGTTTTGGAGGGAAAGGAATGACAAGCTCTGAAGTGATCAAATTGATACCCCTAGACAGATGGTGCATAAAGGGATGTCTACCTTACTGGATTGGTTGGAGGAAAATGGAAGCAACACCTTTGCAAACATTAAATTTGGTTGCTTGGTCTATGCTGCCACCAAGTTACATTAAGTGTAATGTAGATGCAGCCAAGAAAAGAAAAGAATCAAAGACTGGGTTGGGAATGATATTATGTAACTTTGCAGGAGAATTTGTGCATGGAATGCCGTTTGGAACTGATTGAAGGAGATTTCCTGGCTAAGGAGGCAGAGGCGTTGGGGCTGATAAGTGCAATCCAGCTGCTGATTAGCTTGAGTATCTCAGCGTTAATTATTGAGACGGATGCTAAAGGAGTTGTAGATGAGTTACAAGCTAAGAGGAAGACAACTTAGAATTCGGTATGATCATTCACGAGTGCAAACAATTGTTACAACTTCGGGATCATTTCAAAGTAAGATTCGTCAAACGACAAGTTAATATGGCTGCACAAATTTTAGCTAGGAGCTCTCTTATGTTTCACATTGTGTAATTTCAGTAGTACTCTTGATTGACTTATTTACACTTTATCCAACTATGTAACTCATGGTTCAATTGCTAATGAGAATTGATTCTTTGCTTTCAAAAAAAAAAAAAAGTGATAAGATTTAGTGACCCCAAAAAAAAAAGTATAATAATTTAATTTAGGGTCGTTTGTTTACATTTATAAACTTAATTTATAAAGAGAATTTATAAAAAGTGAAAATGAGTGGTAGAGATATAATTAAAATTTAAAATGTGTGGTGATTGTTGAGTAGTTGTCAAATCAAAGGTAGGTGAATTTATAATTGAAAAAAATAAATGATACCAAACAAGTCCTTAATTCAATTTTGTATGAGGTATTTGGTATTCTTAGAAATAACTTTGAAAGGTTTACAAGGTAGTTTTGAACCCATCAGGCAAAGGGTATTTACCAAAAGATGCCCTCCATCAAACGGAATGTGAGGAGGGATTGCAATAAGCGCCATCCCCACCACCTCACGGCGGAGATTTGGCGGAGGAGCAAGTGATAAGTGACAGTGATGTTCACCTGGGAACCCAAACCACTCTGGACCCCCTGTCTCCTACTTCCTCCTCGTAAGATTTGTCCTTGTCTGCTTTCAGTGCCTACCTATTAACGGTTAAGCCGCCTTTTTATTCTTGCAACTGTTAATTTGAAGAAGGAATATGTTGGGTTTTTTAGATCCGTCTATTTTAGCAAGCATAACTGATTAACTGTTGATGTAATGTATCTTTCCAGTTTTCTCTATTTGAATTCTGTGAATTATTATGTAGAAAACGAATGTAAGGAGAGCTGTTTTAGGCATCTCCAACCCAAAACTCTATTTTCCCCTCCTATATCCTCTGAACAATCTCTATTTCTTTTAACCTTCTCCACCCTGTAATCTCCAAATTTTATCCAAATCTCTATATTTCCTATTTAACTCACTTTACAACTATTTAACTTATTTTACAAATTGAAAAATTAAATATCAAACATAATTAAACGAACAATTCATTGATTAATCGAGTAATTAACTCAATTAGTCAAGCTTAATTAAACAAGATATTTGGTCGATTTTTTGAAATTAAAGCATTTATTTTGATGTCTAAATGCAAGTCATACATCACATTTTGCATGATTTAATTTGTCCACTTGAAGATGACACTATGTGGCTCTTGTAAAATATTTAATGTATGCATCTTTGTTTCCACGGATCCAAGCTTTTCTTTTTTCATCCCAAATAGGACTACTCTATTAAATACACATGAAATTAAAAAAAAAAAATTGCAATCAGCAAACGAGGTAATAAGTACTAGATAACTCAAATTATATGAGGCGATAAAAAAAGGCTACAAATAAAATATAAAGACTAAAATGAACGAAAAATATAATAACTATGGACACTGAAAAATAAAAATAAAAAAAGTTGGGACTAGCTTGCTATTTACGGAATGACATTTCCATAAACTGCAAGAATCTCCTAATTAGCTCTTTATTTACTAGAGGCTGTAGTCATCTCCAAAATGGAGATGGCAATTGAAGGTGGGTTGGAGATGGCCTTAGCATTGACTGAATTTGGTCGGTGGAAGCAAAGGAGGTTTCTGAATTGCATGAAAATGGCGATCTTATTCTCACTGGCCGAAAGAGTACTTTATTCACATTCTCAACTATTAAGAGAAAGAAAACAGGTTGTTATCTTTATGATATTTTTATTTTTATTTTATTTTGTTTTGTTGCAGCTCTTTTACCTCTCCCATTTCATTTTCGAGTTAGACACATTTTTGGTTGGTTTTAGTAACATAACAAGTGGAGAAATGTAGAAATTTTGTTTCTTGATGGCTGATTGCTGATAATTAAGTAATTTGCACCTTTTTACTTATATTAGCAATGGGCTACAAAGTAGAATATGTTACGTTTTTCCACTGACTGGAGGAATATAAATATCCGTACTTGAAATAAAAAGGGGAGTACAATGAAAATAAACATAAACCAACTAGTGAGTTAATCTCTTCAATTCACAATTTAGGTGATCTGTGAACAAAAATCAAGTGATTTACCACCTGCCAAGTCTAAAATAATAAGAAAGATATAAAAATAATTCAAGAACCCTTTTTCCTAATCTGCAGAACTTGAGGGACTATTTCATTATCAGCATCCAGCATAACATCACTTTATTAATTAAAAGTTTGTTTGAAGGGAACAAGACCAATGTTCCATGGGTGGACTCTTTGGTTTGAATTACTTGTATGCTCCCACATCTTTCTGACTGTAGTAAGTAGAATGACTGTAATATGAATGATGAATGATGAATGATTAGGTTTTGAAAGGAGGGGAAAAAACTTGTTACTACATCTTTGTAAGTGATCAAGATATTGTGTTTCAACTACTACAAATTAGCTTCAACTTACAGGTTAAATCACAGTTGTCGTTTCTTGTCATCGAGATTCGGTCGTTGAAAATCTGCAAATGATAGGTCTTATTTTCCTATTATGCATCAACATTCTGTTTTCAGGTCTGGAGGGCGAGTTGGTATTAGCTGATTCTGTTACATATGCTGCATACCTCATCTTTATCTCGTGAAATTGTAGCTGTAGAACTTGGTCCTGGCACAGATTAAGAGGATGTTTGATTCTCTTTATAAATTTGACTTATAAAGAGAAATTATAAGTTGGTGAAATGAGTGGTGGAGATTTAATTGAAATTTGAAATGTGTGGTGATTGTTGAGTAGTTGTCAAATCAATAGTCAAATCATGGTAGGTGAAATTATAAGTTGAAATTATAAAGAGGATCAAACAAGCACTAAGTTTCTTGTGCTTAGTTAAATGGTTTATTGCCTAGCTTGCATTCAAATTAATAAATTTTATCGACTATCAAGATAATACATTCAACGTCAGTTAAGTTGAACAAAACTTCTATTAAGCATCACAATACACTTAAGATGAACATTCATTCTGAGGTTCGAATTATTTTTTCAATATTATATTCTTTCATATGTCACAAATATTCATTGTAGCCTTGCATCCTAATCTACTGCATAATAAAAGAGCTGATTTGGGAGTTACCGTTCAATGTTTTTGTTTTCCAAAATGGTGCCGTATTGCCCAATCCTAAGATAATGTCATTTTTTCTCTCTCCTCATACCTCATCTCTCATATATTGAAAGAGGCAAGGAGACATTGCTACTCACTGAATGGTCTTCCACGAGCCTTTTCTTTCTTTTCTGTTTCTTTCGTTTTTCTTTGTTTGTTAACTCATACTTAAAAGTTCT
>CAVNYN010285421.1:0-14321 GCA_963692815.1 Nyctanthes arbor-tristis | reverse complement strand
AGATTAAACCGCATGTCAGGAATATGCCTCACATCCTTCAGAATTAGGATGTACCCCATATTTGTCTCCAGGTGAATGTCACCGATCCTCATGATTTTGGAATGTGAAGAGTTAGCCATATTTGACTGGCCATAATCACCTGCTCTGTATGTAGTAAACAACTCAATATTTCTACAAACATGGTATGAGGTACCACTTTCACCATGTACTCAGTAAGATGGTCTCCTACCTGCAGGCCTTGACCCACTCCGCAAGTGAGTACATCACTAGTCACTACACCTACAGTATTTTTCTCCTCTTTCTTCTGATTATTACCCTCCTTCTGCTATCTCAACCAAATTCTGTAATTTCTTTTGTAATGACCCTCTTTGCTGCAGTGATAACAAGTTTTCTTATCTTTTGACTTTGACCTGCCCCTAGACTTGCTGTGACGCCTTTGCCCTTTGTTCTTACTTCTACCTCTGTGATCATCTGAAATAAGAGCTAATGTATTATCTAAACTCACATGCAAACCTGAAGATTTTCTCCTGATTTCCTCATTCTGCATACTGTTCTTCACAGAATCCATAGATAACACACCATCTAAAGCAAAATTACTTATTGTCACAACAAATGTCTCCCAACTATCTGGCAAAGAATTCAAAAGCAGCAATGCTTTCAATTCATCCTCGAGAGTCATTCCCATTGTCACTAGCTGATTTACAACATTTTGAAAATTATTTAAGTGCTCTGTCACACACGTACCGTCCTTATATTTCATATTGATCAAGTCTCTGATCAAAAAGGACTTTCTGGCTGCAGTTTTCTTCTCAAACATAGACTCTAATTTAGTTCATAATTTATTTGTATCTGTCTCCTGTGCCACATGATGAAAAATACTATTATCCACCCACTGTCTTATCGTTCCAGTAGTTTTCCTGTACAATTTATGCCAATCCCTTTCTTCCATATCTTCCGGTTTAGAATCATCACCATCAATAGGATCATGCAAATCCTCACAATAAAGGATATCCTCCATCCTAGGTTTCCATGTCACCCAATTGTGATTGGTAAGCCTGATCATAGCACTACCAACTGGGTCATCCATTTTAATCCACACAATTGAATCTGGCTCTGATACCACTGTTGGGAATTTAATCAATTTCCCTAAACTCGTGTGATTAAAATAGGTAATCAATATATCAAACAATAATATATGTGCGGAAACGTAAATAATACCAGGAATTATTTAACGTCGTAAAACCCTCCAATGAGAAGGGAAAATCGACTGGGCAAACCGACAACTCCACTATCACCAAATAATAATGGGAATACAACGTTTATCCTCTCAAGATTATTACCCTAAATCAAGAGGTAACCACACACTACCATAATCACGCAACACTGTCAAGAACAATATTCTTGGCACCACAAATAACTCATCTAACAACAATAGATGAAACCCAATAATCAACAAGAGATAAAGAAAAATATCACCTAACTCCGTTCCAAGAATTAACTTGGAGAAACCACCATTTGAAGAAATCGAACACCAAATCAAATGTCGAAGAATCTGGTTCCAAGCAATAAAATATAAGGCTGAATTTTCCTTCTCCAAATCCCACGAATTTCCGTGCATAATTTTGTGACTTTGCTGCCTTTTCCCGTGCAACTTTCGTTTCTGCCTTTTCTTAGTTTCCGTTTCCTTTTAGCCGCAACTATTTTTCTCCTGTTTCCGTGTTTCGTTTTCTTTATTTCTTTTTCTTGTGCAGCCACTCAAACGAAAAACTACAGATCGGAAGAGCGTGTGTAGGGAAAGAGTGTAGGCAATGGTGTAGATCTCGGAATAAAACAAAATCTAATTTGACTTAGAATTTTATATCCCTCAAGCCTTCTAATTTTATTTAGCCAAATTACTTAGTTCATCCTTCAACTTATGTCTTATGTTTAAGTTGGGTGTCATTATGGGCTGGACCCGCCCAACACAAATAAAGGGTAGTTATCGAAAGATCCATATATGGAAAGTTTTAAAATGATGGTAGAGGGCCTAACATCTCTTTTTGAAAAAGAAGAAAGAAAAAGGGAAATGGGTTTGTAGAATCCAAAAGTAAGGTATTAGGAAAAATACTAATAATAAATAAATAAAAAAAAAGAATCCAAATGCGAGAAATGGTGTCAAGATGCAAAGCACTAGAAATATATATTGAGTAGATAGGCTTTTTTCGGCATAGCTCTTCTACTATCCATCATTGCCACAACCTTCGTCTTCGTCTGGTGGGATCTTTTGGGATTGAGTGGAACAAAACCACCAATTATTCTTGGGTGGCCAATGCATAGATTTTTCGTTGGTTATTAGTGCATTTTCCTAGTAAATCGCTGCTAGTTTTACCATAACCATCGTCACTTGCAGTAGTCCACTTAACCAAAAGTAAAGGTTGGGGTAGAGAAGGAAAACAAGGTGAGAAGGGGAGATGGGGTAGCGGTGTCTGTGTCACTTTCTTGATCGTGGTGGAAGATGTGTTTACAAGGGCAATGAAGGAGGGGAGTAGATGGAGAAAAAGAGGAATGAAGGATATTGAGGTCTATTAGATATAAAATGTGGCTTTATTGGTAATATCACCATTTCTTACAGGCTATTTTTTTTGATTTTCTTAAAAAAATATATAATAATAATTTTAAAAGGTTTTGAAAGAAAAATTTAAGAACAACGTGCTCAACTGCTCCTGGATGATTGGGGAGCAAAATGAAAATACGAAGATATATTTGGCACATTGAGGATTACTGTTCAATTGGATCGCACGCGTAAACGTCGCACAAAAAGCGCGTGTACCATGTTCACACATTGATTTCCTGGCACGCAAATTACAGCCACAAAATTTGGGGGCACCATATTCGGCGCAAACTGAGAGACGAAATGAGAGGCGTCCGATCTTCAACGTGATCATTACAATGTATCCCAACCGTCAATCTGAAGCTGGCGTATGACACTGGCGTACACCAGCTTGTAGACTAATAAAACTTCTGTAATGACTTTTGTGAAGCTGGTGGCTTGATAAATACGAGATATTCAGTAAAGGCGCCTATCATTTTTGTCTCCTCGACGTTTCATTTTCTCTCTCTAAAGTTAATATACTTCTCTCTCTAAAAAAGCTCCGATTTTCGTCATCATACATCCGAAACCCTAGAAATTCAGATTCTATTTTGCCGATTTCTCGTCTATTCAAACCGAAAACCTAGATTTCCGACCTAATCAAACCCTCGATCGGTTTCTCACTCCACAGAGTCCAATTCCTTCTAATCTTGCTGGATCCGTTTGTTGTTAGCGGAAGTTTTCGCTAAATATTGAAACTTGGATTGATTTTTCATTTCGGGTTTTTTGGCTAACGGAATTCAATTCAATTGTGTGAAATTTAAATCTGTGGTTGTGCAATTTTAATTGATTGTATGCATGGTGGGTACGGGAAGGATATACAAGGAGACTGGTAAGCCGTCATCGTCGACGGCATCTCCATCTTGCCTGGCTGTGACGACGTCGACGTCGGTGACGGAGACGGTGAATGGGTCTCATGATTTCAAGATTACGGGGTATTCTCTGTCAAAGGGAATGGGGATCGGAAAGTATGTAGCATCAGACACTTTTATGGTCGGTGGTTACGCGTGGGCGATCTATTTCTACCCCGACGGGAAGAGTGTGGAGGACAATGCGACATATGTCTCGCTTTTTATCGCTTTAGCGAGCGAGGGCACGGATGTGAGGGCACTTTTTGAGTTAACGCTTGTGGATCAAAGTGGGAAGGAGAGGCATAAGGTCCATAGCCATTTTGGTAGGGCGTTGGAGAGTGGACCGTATACTCTTAAATACAGAGGCAGCATGTGGTGAGTTGTTAACGATCTGTTATGTCTTGCCTTGAATTTATGCTTGGGGCATGCCATTTCTTTAATGCATGTAATGTTGTTTGTGATTCTTGATGCGGTCTTGTAGTGATATCATTAATTATCTGACTTTTCTACTTTTATCCCATGCTGAGTTAAAAGGAAAGGAAAAGTGGGTGGTCAAGTGAGATAATAATGCCATGTGCTTTGGTTAAATTCGCTTGTGCGGTTGTGCTAAATAATTTCAGCTCATTTTTGTTGTATATTTATTGTTTCTTTAATAATGATACAAATAATTGAAAGCCAAAATTTTGGGAAATAGGTGTAAATTCTGGAATAGTTTATATGAGGACAAGACAGACTGGATTGTTAATTGTGGAACATGTTTTCACTTCTTTGGTCTCCATAACATAACAATACACAAAATGCAGGAAGAATTTATGAACGGAAATGTATTGACTAGAAAGTTGACCGTGGTATATGTTGTTACTCATTTCCATTTTTCCATGATTTTTTTATTTTGAGGGAGTGGTTAAGATGCTTTGGTAATGAATTTGATATTAATTTGGAGTTCATATCATATTTTTGGTCGGTTGAATATTTTACATGTGTTATTGAAGATGATGCTTGACTGAGGTTGTTGATTACCTTTTATTGGCACAATGATGCTGCATAGCGATAGTGTAAATGATACATGTTATTTTAAAAAGTTTCAACAAAACAGTTAGCAATGATGCTCTTTTTATTACACGGGGAACCGAGCAATATTTCCGAATGAGTCATGGGAGCTTGAAGGAAGATTTATGTGTTTCTGCTCTAAATTTTGTTAATTCTCATCGAGCTAGTCTTTCTAGAGCTATATTCATCATATCATGTCCTGTTTGCAGTAGCAGTCAACAATCACTGGCAACTATTGGTTGATGTAAATTTTATGATTTTGGATGTTGCAGGGGATATAAGCGGTTTTTCAAAAGAGCTAATCTGGAAGGATCAGACTATCTGAAGGATGATTGCCTCCACGTACATTGCTGTGTTGGCGTTGTGAGGTCTAACACTGAGGGACCTAAGATCTACTCTATACCAGTACCTCCGTCTGACATTGGTCAGCATTTTGGCCAGCTGCTTGAGAGTGGAAAAGGAACTGACGTGAACTTTGAGGTCGATGGAGAAAATTTTTCTGCTCATAAATTGGTACTTGCTGCTCGTTCACCAGTATTTAGAGCTCAATTATATGGTCCCATGAAGGATCAAAATATGCAGTGTATAAAAGTTGAAGACATGGAGGCATCTGTTTTTAAGGTTTTCTCCCTCTCCCTGCGATGGACTGTTAATGATTTTTTCTTTATTGCTGGATTTTTTTTTTTTTTTTAAGTTTTATTTAGTTTTATTTATACAATTTTTGGCATGCTTCATTCATGATAATCGTTTATTCCCAATATATACGATCAACTTTCAGGCATCTAGCCTTTGGGAGCTAGAGTTGCTTTGCTTGTATCATTTGTGCAGCCTGTGTTTTGCTGAGGATAATGTATACTTGAGTGCAACAATAGCTGCCAAATATTGTTTATGATGATTGTTAATTGCGTTAAGGGCTTTTTTATATTTAGAATATAGCAATTTGCATTGGGTTCAGAACTTCTTAGCTGTGTGGCATGCAATACTGTGATAGAATTGTATTATTATGTCAGAGCTTTTGATATTTGGTTGTGTGGTAAATCAATTTAGCTATGGAAAAAGCCTATTGTTCTGTTGAAGTATGTATAGTAGCATAGAAGAGGTCACTAGAGGGATACACTATTGTGTTTGGTTGGACACTGACGTTGATTATGTGGTCGAGGCTCAACTTATTCTTTGGAACTTTTTCTATACGTCATCCCACAAAGATGTTCCCCTATTCCTTTTCCATCCGTCCCGAATTATATTCCCCTTTCCCTGTTAAAGGTGTATTAAATAAGGGTATCGTATGAAGATTGTGGGTTAAATTCCCCCCCCCCCCACGTACATTAAACACTTTTTCTTAATTTGTGTGAAAAATAGAAGGGGAATATCTTTACGGGATCGAGGGAGAATTAATTAACTGGGTCTTCTCTAGTGGGAAGGCCTTATTTGACTAAGCTACTCAAAATACTCTATCCAGCTTCAGTAAATATTTTAAGAAATGTAACACAAAGGTGCTCAATATCCTCCAATTTCAATTGAAAATATAGCTTTTATGGATCACTTATCAGGACACCTCAGATTTTAAACGGGAACGCCAGTGTTTTTCATCATATCTTTTAAGCATTCATTTTATATGATATCTTCATTTAAGAAACACGACTGAAATGGGATATAAAAAAAAAAAAAAAAAAAAAAGGAAGAGCAGTTATCTTTGGGAATGATGAGAAAGGGAAGAGAAATAATTATACATTGCCTTTTGTGATGCTTCTGATTCTGTCTATGTGTAATTTTGTTTTCGCTCTATTTTGTTTATAGGAAAAATAGTCGAATTTATTCTCTGGACTTCGTGGGTTTTTACATTAATAACAGTGCACAGAGAGAGAGAGAGAGAGAGAGAGAGAGAGAGAGAGAGAGACGAGGCTGGAAGAAAGTAGAGTAGAGGTTGTTTCTCTATACGAGTCTTCCGATTTCGTTGAAGCTGGAAGAATGATTTTAGTTAGCAGTCAGCATTTATTGGAGCCCATATTGTGAACCTGTGGATAATCCATGGGCAGGTTATTCTATTAAGATGCTAGTAGCCATGTGTAAAGCAAAACAGTCTGTGGCTGTCTGGTTCAATCGTTTTGGATGTGGCTGTTTTTGTTTCTTTTATGCTGTGCCCTATAAAGGATATTTCTTTTAGCAACAATTGAAATGTTAGATTGGGAGATGACTTGTTGGATTCAATCTGTTTTAACTGTTTCTCGATAAACAATATTGCCACTAGTTGACTCATTGAATTTTTTTCTCGTTTTACATGTCTTCTAGGCCCTACTTATTTTCTGTACTGGGATGCTCTACCTGACATGGAGGAACTTACTGGTATGAATTCAAAATGGGCTTCAACATTGATGTCTCAGCATTTACTTGCAGCTGCTGATCGCTATGCTCTGGATAGACTGCGTTTGCTTTGTGAAGCCAAGCTCTGCGATGATGTTGCAATAAATACTGTTGCTACTACATTGGCATTGGCTGAGCAGCATCATTGTTTCCAGCTGAAATCTGTGTGTCTCAAATTTGTTGCATTGCCTGAAAATCTTAGAGGTAAATCTTGTACTCTAGTGCTTAACCTGTCGTACACGCTTGTATGGACCACTTTACACCTTTGCCTATTAACTGGTGTGTGGTCAGGAACAATGATCACGTAATTTACATGTTTCCTTTTATCAAGATCTTTATTTACTTGGTATCACATCTGTAGGCTGATATTTAGAAAGAATCTTCATCTTCTATGTATCACGCACCCAAGCACCATGGGCTTTGCCATGGTTGCTACTGTTCCACCTTTTGCTTTTGCTATCTATTGTGGTTGGTTGCAGTTATGCTATGATACTGTTTCAACTATTTGGACATTTTTCTCGTAAAATAGGGAAATTGGAGAGTTCTGAACTTCTAATTATTTGCCGCTATACCTGTTCGAAACTATTTGACATTTTATCCCCAAAGAAGTATGTAGAAGTTTCTGACATTGTCCATTTAGAAAGTGGCTTTAAGTCCCTGAAGCACATGACGTGGTGTTCCAATGCCTTTCTTTTTGCGGACTTACTACAAACTGGAAATACATTCAAGAAAAAGGAATGAGAAGTAGATCAGAATCTATTTGATTGATTTATTCTTCATGGTTAGATTTAGTTAATTTTCCCTCCTGTTAGTTTGGTATGTTCTGTTGTTTGCCAGATGCAATTTAAGAGCACTTCTTGTACCTTTATTCCTCTTTGCTTCTTTTGATAATTAACACTGTGATCAACCTCACTCTTATACCAATTGGTGCATCACCTGATATTTAAAAAATAATAATAATAAAAAAAATAAAGAAATAAGAAGTCTGTCTATAATGTATAGAAGTTTATTTGGATTTGTACTCGAAATTCATGGTGAACCGGGAAACTTACCAATCTAACTCGACTAAAACTAGCAATTACAGAATGCAAAACGTATATCGATGAACTAAATTCCAATCTTCATTTTCTTTTACTGAAAGCCTGTCTAGTTTTCTCTGAGTTCCAAGAATTTCGCTGAGGCTTCCGTCACCGTCTGTCATTCTTTCCTACAGTGATGATGGTGGAGTACTGGTGTTGATTTCTTTCTAGTTGGTGGGTTTTGTAACTTCTAATGCATTTAATGATATCATTTTCTTATTTGGGATTTTGGGTGCGTGCTATGGTGATGTAAGATCAGGTATCCACTCTGTTTCTGTGCATAGTTTAGACACAACTGTCGCTGTCTCCCTGATCCCTTGTTTGGATGGGGACTGCTAAGTGAGGTGGCCTGTCTCCTGTTTGGTAGGAAGGGACTGAGAATGAGATAGAAGAATATAGCACATCTTTCACAGTCCATTTTCCCATACTTGCTGTGTGATTTGAGTTGACAGTGAAACGGAATAAGCAAAAATTATATGTACTAAAATGTGCTGCTGTATATGATAAATGTGTAAGCAGGACGATCGTCTTCCATCAAATGGATGAGCACCCTCTTAGAGAAACCAGCATACAGTTCTGCGAGAAAAGTTTGGGAATGTGTCTACAGCTATAACTGATATTTATTCTCATTCAGTTTTTATTCTTCAAATTCCTCGCACACAGGAAATCCTATGTTTGCTGCTATCTGGCTATAAAGTCAGTTTACTATGTAGTTTAATAGTTTTTTAATGTTAAAAGCGCTAGTTCGACAAAACAATTTGCATTTTTTGTTTATCAACGAGAAAAATCAGTTCTCTGTGACCTTTTTGTTTTTTGATTTAGCAGTCTTGTTATGAATGTGAATACTTATAAATTTTCTCTGTTCTTAATGTCACAGCTGTGATGCAGACGGATGGTTTCGAGTACCTGAAAGAAAGCTGTCCTAGTCTCCTAACTGAACTATTAGAATACGTTGCCAGGATCAGTGAGCACTCCATTGCTATTGGCAAGCATGGAAATGAAGGTCTCATGGATGGAGGTGATGTCAATGGTCGACGTGTGAAGCAAAGACTATAGCACGAGTTGCTATTGACTTGGTATGAAGAAGAATAGCTTAGCTCCTTTTTAGGCTTAACAAGAAAAAGGTAAAAAAAGAAACATTTTTCAAACTGCGGCTTCCTAGTACGTCATGACATGTAAATGTAATGGTTTAGCCTAGCATACGGTGTTCTGTTGTAGTTTTAAAGTCTTAATTAACAGAGTTGATTCAACATACTGACTAAATTGTTGCCTGGTTTGCCTTTGCTGTGAATTGTAATATGTGCATGGTTTTGGTTTTGAGGGTTCAATAATCTGTTTATGAAGTATGAACGAACAGCTTGCTTATCTATCCGTGCCAGTGTCATTTCCTGTTAAGATGAATGGATATGAACTGTGGATAGAATGGTCTTGTATCGTCCAACTCGAGTAGCATTTTTATGAAGGTTGTGATTGTCTGATTATTTCAGGGAAAACTTGAGATCCTCCAACATGTTAAAAGTGCGATTTCACTTAATGATCGTATGTTGGTGATGGAGTCTGCTAGATGTTAGATGTTCATTATTATTATCATGGAAGGTAACTGGGTGAGGGAATTAAACGGTTGCAAACAAAATCTTTTACAAAATATGGTGAGTTTATCATCATCTTACCTGTAGATTATTTTTCTTCAATCAAGTAATATACATTAGTAATATATTAGAAGTACTTTATTTTATAAATGATTTTGTAAATTTTTAGGAGGTTTGCATGAGTGATTTTTATGGAGTCGATATAGGAACCGACTACTAATAGAAAATTGGCCTTGTGGGTGGGTGTGGATGTGTGTAGTGTACGTATGTGTCCATGGAAGTTCAGTTTTTAATTTTATTATCAAGCATATGAAAAACTAATTTTATACCCTCCATCTCATAAAAGAAAGTGTGTATTTTTCTTTTACCCGTCTCAAAATTGTAATTGAGAAATCTTAACTATTTTTGAAGTACTGTTCAAACAATAATGCTATAAAACAATACAATGCAATATAAAGATGTTATGATATTGATAAGTGACTTGCTCAACTGAAATTTCTAATTAGTAATTACTGAGAAGGTTCTCTCTCATATTGACTATTATCTTGTCTTTCCCATTGGATTATCCTCTGAAAAATTGTAGATGGTTCCCACCATAAAAAATGGAGCACGGAGTCGGGTACCCCCGGAACTTCTTTTTTAACGTGGGTTTTACTTCGTTTCCACCTGACATCACACAATGGTATAAGATTACATATATGCTTTTAGTAGAAATAAAACCTAAAAAATACAAATACTTATGCAAGAGCAACTCTATGTAAAGGGAAAGTGGAGGAGGAAAATATAAAAAGTTAAAATGAGGGTGGAAAAATTTAAATGAGCGGTTAAATTTGACCATTCCTTTATGTTTTTTTTTTTTTTTTTTTCATTTCAAATTAATGAGAATCAAATGCCTCCTTAGGTTTTTCACCCTTACGCAGGATAGTTTGGTAGGGGAAAGATCAAAAGTCTTTTTTCCTTACATTGAAAATGCTCTTAATAAGGATAGAAAATGAAATTTAGTTAAGTTTTAAAAGCTGTAACATTGGGGTGGGAATGTAGTGTAATGAAAGAAAAATTTTAAGGGGACATAGAAAGAGGACATTATAATGCGACATTCTTATGTGGTATATTTGTATTGGATGATGAAAAAGCAGTCATGTAATCATCACCTAATGAATGTGTGCCACATAAGAATGTGGCTTAATAATGTCTCATTTTTATGTTTCTCTAGAATTGCTCGTAATAAAAATGTTCAAAAAATTTCTAAGAGATTTTATTATAAAACTTTACATCTTATATGATATGTATTGATGCACGCCATGTGTAACTTATAATGAAAACTTGGGGACGGTTTTTAACACTTGAGACTTTTTTAAGACAATTCTGCAGCGTTACTGTTTTTTACTGACAGACATCCTTACTTCAAGGTTTTAGCCGCAGTTGCAATTTTGCACCGGCTTGAACCTGACATAAAACAATCGAGAAAATTCACTTCCAGAAAATGGTAATGATTCACAAATCTATCGTTATCTCATGGTCGTTTGATGATTTCTACACTTCCATTGAATTTTCTAATTGCTTGATCTCTCTAATGATAAATATCATCTTTATTGGCATATTTTAAGAAAATAAATTATTTTTCTCTCTGTTTTATGAATTCGATCATCTAGGGTTTGTCTGTTTTCAATTTGATTGCAGCTGTTCTTCTCATACTTCAAAGACTTGGTGGGTCGGGAGGTGACGGTGGAATTGAAGAACGATTTAGCTTTAAGAGGCACTTTACATTCTGTGGATCAGTATCTCAACATTAAGCTCGAAAACACTCGGGTTGTTGATCAAGAGAAGTATCCCCACATGGTATTCTCTTTTTCTTCTTCTTTTTGGGGTTTTGGATTTTTAACTGAAGACTGTAGGCTCTATAGACTAAGTTAAAATCCCTGTTAACATTTTTTTTTTCATACGTTTTTATTGTTTGAATGATTGCATATCTGGGTACTTAACTTCATGCCATTGGGTTAATGATTTCTCTTGATTAGAAGTTAGTTTTTGTTTCTATAGTCTATGCTATGTTGGCTTTTTAAGAAGTTTGGTCATGAATTTGCTACTCTTCTTTTTTTTATTTAATTATTATGTGACTGCTTAGAAATATTATGGATCATCTTAATTAAATATTATGGATCATTTGAATCTAAAGTGGCAATTTCGGTGTTAAGTTTACAGTGTTTTGGAATTTCTATGCAATAGAAAAGGTTTTATAATGAATTTAAACATTTATGATTATGAATGTGTTGAAATTCCGATGCAGGAGAACTGAGGCTGACAGGTAATTAGATTTAGTTTTACATGGTCCACGTTTCTTTTATCTACCCTTATTAAACCATGTTTTGCAGCGATGTTTGGGAACTTTGGTTGTGTTTGGTGCTTAATAATATGTGTAATTTCTTATTGTGCAAATTGCGATCCATTTTTTCACTGTTAAATTTTTATCTAAAGCGTGGATTTTACTTCTCTTCTTCAACCATATTGAAGAAGATTAGTAAGGATCTATATTGATCCTGATTACAGGCAATGACTCCTCTGCCAAATCAGTGTCAATGGACATGGCCTTTCCTCATGTTCAATGCCAAATTTTGAGCATCCACTATTTGATTCTTGAATTATATAGTCGGGTATTGGAACCTCGACCCCTGATGTAAATGTGTGGTATTATTAAGAAGTCTGTCTTCATATACATTCTCAGATGCTGAATGATAATACAACTTTTGTATATGATTCTAAGTATTTTCATGAGAACACTCTGTCTTCATATACATTCTCAGATGCTGCATGATAATACAACTTTTGTATATGATTCTAAGTATTTTCATGAGAACACGTAACTGCAAATTATAACACCTTTGATTCCGGGACATCAAATCCTGTAGCTTCAAACCTGAGGATTAGTAAAGTGGCAAGATTTTACCGAATTTCTCATTCAATTCAAGCAAATGTTTTGTCATGTTCTCTTTATGTTTGATCTAGTAACTGTACATTTTGTTCTCGGATTTCACTGTTCATTTGACTTTTGTGTATTTCAGATAACTGAACATTTTAATGATTATATGGACATTAATGCTGCTACATCATTCCCAAAGCCACAATATATATTTTTATATATTCAATAATTGAGTTGAATCCTGTTAAATATGGGCCGCCTTTTAGTTCTTCTCCTATGAGGAATGAGAAGTATGTCATGTTTAGACCCCTAAATTGTGGCAGTCAATCTTAATTCTATGTGCTTAACATGGGGAGAGAGAGGACAGGAGGGAGGGGGCATGGTATGCTGTTACTCTGCTTCAAGATGTTTATATAATTCATTTATTCTTCGCATCGTGTATTTGTTGCTGAGGAATTGCCTGTTGGCCTTAAGTTTGCCGGGAAGAACTTCTGGTCACGCATTTTATTGATGCAACATTTTATTTGAACCATCAATTGGCCATCGAGCATTGCAGCTCTACAGTCTGCTTTATAAAATTGTATTATAAACAAGAAAATTCTGTAAAAAATGGTCAAGTATGCTAAGAAGTGTTCAGTTTGAGCATATTGGTTTCTTCACTGGGATTTAAACTGGTGAGTTAATGCTAAGTAAGTATTCATTTTGCATAATATTCAATTTATTTATTTATTTTCAATTTATTGTTTGTTTTACTGGGTTTTTGGTGTTCAGTTAAGAACATAATTGCCTTTTGAGGTACTTGTGAACATTGTCATCCGTCTGCATGCATATCTGGAATTAACTTATTCTGTCTTCCCCATCTCAGTTGTCACTCTTTTCTTTTCTTTTATTTTTTGGGAAATTTCACTCAGAGTATTGAATCATTGGCTAAGCTTAAAAAGTTTCACTTGTAAGTTTAAATAAACAAGAATTTAAGTGTCTTTGAGCAATGTTCAGGATAAAAACACTTCAGTGTTCACCTCATACAATCTAATGTTTTTGCTCCGGGACAGCTTTCAGTGAGGAACTGCTTCATCAGAGGATCAGTGGTGAGGTATGTCCAGTTGCCACCTGATGGAGTTGACGTTGATCTCTCCATGACGCCACAAGAAGAGAAGCTCGGGGTGGCTAGAATGCATTGAAAAATACTTTTGCATCCTTGTGATTTTCATATGAATGCATTTATATCTAATAGAATCTTCTGTTGAAAATTTGCTTACATATCAACTCTATACTTCCAAGAAGATGTTAGTAGGTTTCCGTCATATCTTCTGGTGCTCTTAGTTCAGCCACCGTGCCTCAATGTCTATCGTTTCTTGGATCATATTAAGCTTTTGTTGTCCATTGTTCGCGTTACAGATGAGATAAATTGTGCCATTACTATAGTGATTATATCAATTGTAATCAACATAACACGAGATAGTGGGGGTGTCTTGGACTGTTGTGTTAACTGTTTAGATTTTACCCAGATAATGAATAATTTGTAAGAGCTACGAGTCCCACAGAACGAATATACATAAAAGGATGTCCACTGATTAACTTATAAGTTGATCAAAAGTGCATAATCTTGCCAAAAAGGTTACTAGTTGAGTGTTTTAAAAAGCCTGCCTAAATACGTGAAGCTTAAACTTGATGTTTCATCACGCTTAGTGTTTTATTATACATTTGTCGTGATTTATCACGCATTGGTGTGCTTAAGTGTGCTTAAGTTCAAGGTTTGATTTTGTCGTTTTTTCATGCATTACGTTTTTTAAAGCATACTAACTAGTTGACTATTACCTCACAAAGTAGAAAGTTCAATATAGG
>CAVNYN010285412.1:0-12148 GCA_963692815.1 Nyctanthes arbor-tristis | reverse complement strand
GATAGTTACTCACCTCAAATCTTCTTCGAATGATCTCAAGTAGAAAAACGTCATTAAAACCTTGATTAAAGCTATTTTTCAAGCTATAATCCTTCCATATATGGTAAGAGACCATTTTCAAAGGGTAAATAAGTGTTTTGATGATCTTTTATTGGTTTTCTCCTTCCTCCCAAGGCTTTGGACGAATTTCGGGACTTGGGAGAGAAAGGGAATGGTTTGAGTGTTGGGGGGAAAGATTAGGGCTTGGGTTATATATATATTAGTCGGAATTGAGTTAGTTTTAATAAAATTTGAGTTTCCCCAATAACCTTGTGACACGTGGCGCAATATGGTACGCACACTTGGCGGAAATTTATTTGCGAAGTCCTTCTCCTTTTCATTATCTTTCAATTAAGTCACGGTACTTTAGTTTATGTCACTTGAGGACGGAATTCTTTCTCTATCGTCAATTGAATAACAATCTTTTAATTTTTTGAAATTCAAGAACACTTGTGGCATTTTAAATGCTTCATTGTTCAAATAACGTTTATATTATCAATACATTCTCAATAACCAGATTCTAATTTCAATTCATTGTCCAAGCATTAATCGTATAAGCGATAATCTGGCCATCTAATACCATCACAATTCTTGACAGTCTTGAAATCTTTCAATTGAATGACAACTATCCTTAAAATTTTACGGGGTGTTACATCGCTAGCGGCACTATCTACCCGTTTTGAATTATATTTATATTGCTTTGTGGTATTATGACCTTGTTGTGTGATCTTGGTCATTTGTATATTTGTATCGTATGACTTACAGGTAGAGGCTAAACTAGTGATGTGCCGAGCTTTGTGCCTTTGTGTCTTTGTCATTTGATGATCTTTCTTGCCTTGTTTTACGTGGGCCAATACATGTTATTATTCACTGAGTATTTTGTACTCACTCCACCACCTTTTACATTCTTGTAGGTATTGAATTCCGAGCTATGTGGCCAGATCGTCCCAAAGATGGAGAAGATACATGTATGTGATCGAGACTTCGGTGTGTGGCCGAGGTTTCGTTGTGGGTGGCCGCGACATTCATCCTAAAATGATATTATGTACAAAAGCGTTTGAATTGCATTTGTAATGTCCCGCCCTTGATTAGATCAAGATATATACATATATATATTTAAATGCTTCCACTACTGATATTTCAAGATAATATGATAATAAAATTAGGGGCGTGACATGGAGTCTTTGCTGGGTTTTCCAATCGGGCGGTAGTTGATGCATATTTGTAATGAATTTTTTGTTCCAACCAGACCATGGATATGAAAATTTAGATCTCAACAATTGATTTCAATTTTCAGATTCATTATGTTACCATGAATATTTTATCGTTTGTTACCACAACTTTTAGTGTTAACAACTGGAAATGGCTGAGGCAGCGAAGAACAATCGCATGGGGCGATAGAAAAGTTGGTGGATATGGGATTGACATTGCATGAAACTTGTTAACGTGAACTTGTTAACACTTTTTTGGTGTTTTCTGGTGACTTTTTATGTCTCGTGAAACTTGTTAACGTGAAAACTTTTTTTTTTCTGAATTTCAATTTTTTTGGGCATAATCTTTTCATGGCTCTTCATTGATGTTTCCTTGTATTTTTTCTTTTATTTTCTTGAATTTCAATTATCTATCTAATCTCCCATGTATTAGTATTTTCCAGTATGTTACCATTTTCCAGTGTCACAACTCTTTCTCTCTCCCCCTTTTTTTTTATTTTTTGTTTTTTTGTTACCATTTACTAATGATGTTATCATTTTTCTTTTTTTTTTTTTGGTTCTATGTTACCATTTACTGGTGATGTGTTACCATTTTCCCGATATTTTCTTTTGATTTTTTTTCATTTCTTTCGTTACCATTTATTGGTTATTTTACTATTTTCTGTTTTTTTAATTGTTTTTGTTATCATTTTTTGGTTGTTTTGTTATTGCTATATTTCTAATGGTAATATTTGATTGTTAACATGATTTTGTTCGCGCGAAAAAAATTGTTAAAATGAATTTTTCCTTAGATTTTTTGGTAACATTATTATTTTATATGATTTTTCTTTTCTTTTCTTTTCTTTTTTCTTTCTTTTTTTTTTTGGTTTTACTAAGTGGCATTGTTGGTGGTGGTTGCTGGTGGTCGAAGTTAGTGGTTGATGGTTGAAAACGGTGGTGGTGGCCACAATGAAAGTGATGACAACAGTTTTTTAATTCAAACGTTACTACTATTAATTATTGTTATTATCTTTTATTATAATTTATAAGAAAATAATAATTAATAATAATTAAATTAATAAATTATTTAATTTTAATTAAAATTGATTTAGGGTACTTTCACAATAAGAAATGATATTTTTGCAATTAGTTTTTAGTTAAAAGGTATTTTTCAAAACCCTAATTAAAAAGGGGTTTTTATGTAAAGAATTTTTTTTTTTTTTTTTTTGGGTTGGGGGGGGGGGGGGGGGCGTGGGGGGTAAAATGGGGATTTTAGGGAATTCCTGTAAAAGGGGTCCGTGATTTGAAAATTACGCCTACAAGTTGGGAAAGGAAATGGAACGCAATTCTATGGGCTCAAAACATACTTACATGGCCCTTCTACTTTTGGGGAATTCCGATATGGGATATTTAGGCTTGTACCTTCAAATGGAAAATCATTTCGATAAATATGTGCAAAAGTTTTATGCCTACAAATTTCGACAAAAATACGGTGCAAAAAGATGCTTCATACGGCTAAATATTTTAACCTATAAAATGATTGTATGCTCGTGCCCTTTCTCCATTTCACAAACCAATTAATTACGGTTAGTTAAAAGGGTTAAATATATAATCTTATTTGAATTGATCAAGTAAATCAATGTTATTTATTTAAAACATGGTGTTACTATTGATTTAAAAAAAGTCACGTATAAAAAAAAAAAAAAAGCTTAGAACAATCAATTAATTGAGTCATATATAGATAAAGTCGTATTTAATTAACAAGTCATGTTTAATTAAAAAGTCAAATACGATTCAAATATTAGATTTATACAAAAGAGTAATGCTATTTATCTATATTAGAGACATGTTTTCATTCTAGTTGAGAGCACTACATTGAGGGACGAGTAGAGATGCATAAATACGTGACAATATTATTTTATTCAAGGGCTAATAAGGAAATGACAACTAGATTGAAACCAAACTCTAGTATAAATAAATAACATTGTTCTACACAAAAAATCGTGTGCCATTTATTAAAAAGTCCAATAATGATTATTTGAGACTTACTACATACATGACTTATAGTCAGTTTTAAAAAGTCGCATCCCATATAACTTTTTCAATTAAAAAGTCACATACAAAATCACAGGTCTACTTAAAAATCATGTGTTGTATAACTTTTTATTTAAAAAAGTTGCATAATAATTATTTGATATTTACTACATATCAGTTGTAAAAAGTCATGTTCTATATAATTTTTTCAATTAAAAAGTCACATATATGTTAGAATCATAGATTTATCCAAAAATCACGTGGCTTGTAACTTTTTGTTTTAAAAAGCTCCACAACAATTTTTTTTTTATTTAATGTGTGACTTTTTGTTAAATTGTTACCCATTAATCTATATAGGGTTAATTACACCTAGCGTCCCCAACATTTTAGTTTTTTATCGATTACGTCCATAACCTTTAATTTTGAGTTTTTGCGTCCCTAACCTTTAGTGAAATCCCATTTTTCATCACTAGAGACAGAAAACATCAATTTCGACCGTTGATGATATGGGTATTTTAGGCAAAATAAAAGATAAAAATTTTAACATATTTTAATTAAAAATTTTGAAAAAAAAAAGGAAAAGAAAAATGGTGGGAGGGGGACTCCCCCACCCCGAAACCAAGCTGCCGGAATGGCAACTGTTCCGGCTGCCATTCCGGCAGCTCGGGGGGAGTCCCCCCTTTTTTGCTACTGGAATGGTAGCCGGAACAGCTGCCATTCCGGCAGCTTCATTCTGGGGGTGGAGGGAGTCCTCCTTCAACCATTTTTCTTTTTTTTTCAAAATTTTTAATTAAAATATGTTAAAATATTAATTTTTTTTGTCTTGTCCAAAATACCCCTATTATCAATGGTTGAAATTGACGTTTTTCGTCTCTGGGGATGAAAAGTGGGATTTCACTAAAAGTTAGAGACGTAAAAACGTAAAATTAAAAATTAAGGACGTAATAGATAAAAAGGTGAAAGGTTGGGGACGCTAAGTGTAATTAACTCATCTATATAAGTGCCTTTTTAAAATAGTGGTAGTTATATTGACACCACATCTTTTACTTACCACACTATAATTTTAATTATACTCATCATCCTTTATGTTTTTAATTATTTACACTTCCAATTATTAACTTATTTTGTCATATTTTTATTTTTATCATCTTAATATCATGAAATATTGTATTGAACGATTTCTTGATTCTAAAAATTTCATCACGGGAATTACTTAACATTTTTAAATAAACAAAAATGTAATATATAATTATACACAATTAAGTATTTTCATATGATTTTAGGGTATACAAATCATATTTTTTTAAATGTATTTGATCACTTAGAATATAAGAGGATAATCAAGTAAAAATTTTGAGAAAAAATGTAGCGGAAACTTTTAAGGGTTTAAGTACTATAAGAAATAAATATTAGTGATTTTTACATTAATAAAAATATGGTGTGTTTAATAAAATCAACAGCGCACATATAATTAGCCTTAAAATAGTTACACGAATGTGATTTTTTAATTTTTTATGTAACTTTTTTAGAGCTCATTTAAGTTTTAATGTGACTTTTTTTTAAAAAAATTAAAGTACACAAAATTAAATTAATGTATTTTATAATTAGTTTAATGAAAAAAATCTATGATTAAATTAATAACTAACCCGCCGCCATATATAAAACTAAGTACACTTAATGACATTATTACAAGCCCCATACAAGCCCCATGCATCCCTAATCAAGTTTAGACATAATTTTCAAATAGCAGAACTTTTTAAAGTACTCGGCCTAAATTTCCCTTCGGACTTCTCTTCGTGAAATCTTGTGTTCTAACTCAATTCCATATTTGGTCTGATTGTCGATCATTGTAAAGAACTCTCGATAAAAGTATCTAATATAGAGTTCTTTTGTGTTTGTAGATCTGCAAATCAGGTTACTTATTTATTTACTGGAGCAGCAAATTCTTCGTCAGGTCTATCACAGTATTTTGAGTACACATTAAATTAGAATATTTACAAGTAGAAAAAATAACTGTAACTAAAAAGTTACATATAGCAAAGTTACATTTAAAAAATTACATAAAGAAATTTAAAAGTTACAATTATTAAAAATTCACAGATGCCAAAAAGTCACAATTTATTAACAAGTCGCATCTAGTATAAAAAAAGTCACATTGATTATGATTTTTTTTAAAAAAAAAAATTACAAGTCACAAATGAAAACGAAAACGTCAAAAGTCACTTATACCAATTAAAAAATCACAATTAATTAAAAATGCACATATGAGAAAAGTCACATTTAGTATAAAAAAAGTCATTGTTTTTCATTTAAAAGTTACAAGCCAAAAATTAACTAAAATCACATATAAAAATTAAAAAGTCATAATTAATTAAACATTCACATATGCAAAAAAGTCAGATTTCATTAAAAAGTCACATATGAAAAAAATCATATTTAATATAAAAAAGATACCTTGATCTTTTTAATTAAAAATTCACACACTAAAATGAAAAAATTAATTCGAAAGTCACATTTACAAATTAAAAAGTCGTAGTTAATTAAAAATTTACATATTAAAAAAGTCACATTTTTTTCAATTTTTTCACATATAAAAAATTTAAAAGTTAGAATTAATTAAAAATTCACATATGAAAAAAAACCACATTTAATTAAGAATTATATAAAAATTCATTATTATTAAATTAAAGAGTTATATATAAAAATTAAAAAGTCACATATGGAATAAAGCGATTAATTAAAATCTATATCTATATCTATATATATATATATATATATTATATATTATTATTATATTAATTAAGAGAGCTTAGTTTGGTACATTTTGTACCGCATTTTTCCCGCTTAAATTTTGCGGTGAGACTTGCGGTGTACTAATATTATTTTTTTTCATTTTTGTTTTAGATTTTTGGCCCTTTTTCCCTAAATCGCGCTCAAAATAAAAATTGATCTCAATGATTCTTTTTCTAATTGATAGACATGCCTAATTTTGCCAACTAAAAAATTTACGCGTCCTCGACATTTGCTCTCTATTTTCCATAATTCTTAGTGTTCTATTCACTTTGTGGTTGAATTTTATTTAAGATGCTGTTGATAATTCAGACTTTCTTTAGTTTTGGTAATCTAATCTTTCCTTTTTCCAGAATTTTTCATTGCTTTATAATCTAACCTTCCCTTCTAGAGTTGGTTGTTGATTGCTTTCCTTATCAGAATTTAACGGCTGTTCGTCTAATCATGCATCAAAGGCTGGTGTGGAATTTTCATTTTTTTTATTTTATTTTATCTGATTTGTAAGAGACCGGGGGCTGACCAATCCATGCGGTCAGAGTTACCTAATTCTAAACAACTCTAAAACTGGTACAATTTTTTATTCACATTATCTCTGTCAATAATTCTTATTTTTGCTGCCTTTTATTTTTTTCATCTTAAAATTTCAATTCTTGGTGCTTAAAAATGGAAAGGATAAATCGTAAAAATTAGGGCTTTTTCTCGTGCAATTTAAGTTGATCAATTTTTTCATAATAGTTTCTCACGCGGTAATAGTTTCTAAGCCTCTGCATCAAGTTTTCAAAGGTTCTGTTTCATTCATCTACAAATGGCTTCTCAACTTACATTTTTGAAAAGATGTTGATGGTAATCTTACAAAAAGATCAATGTGTTTGCTACATGTTATTCGTAAGTGGCCAGTCCATTTAAACTATAGCTTGTGGAAATGGTGTTTGCTGATCAATAGGTATGATTTCTGTCATCTATTTATTGGTGCTTCCTTTCCTTTGTTGTATCCAGATTAGTTTCATGCATTCTAAGACCATTAATTAGAATAAAAAGATTGGTTGATATTGAATTAGCTTGAAGATTCATCATTCGATTTTTTAGTGAAGCCAATAATTTAGCATTATTCATGCTAATAGGCAAGATTATTATGTTCTTTATTTTAAAGTTTGCGTTTTCGTTGAACTGTGGTTATTATATTCTTTTTTATTGGATTAGCTTGAAGACTGGTCATTTAATGTTTTAAATGAAGTTAATAATTTAGTAGTTAATGTGTAGCATTAATCATTTTAATATTCGATCGTTGTTTTTGTTATTTCAGTGGCTTTTAAGACATACATTTAAGTTGAAGTTTCTCTAGAGGCAAGTGTTGTTATTGATTGCAATGTCTGATGAGGTTTTTAATGGGTTGGTTAATTAATTTATTAGATATCAAATATCTTACAAATAGTTTTCTCATATTGTTTGATCCGATTGTTAATTTGTCCTTTGGTTTTATTTATTTGTTTCTCAAGGTATTGATTGTAATAATAGTTCATGGTTTTTTGGCTTTGGATATTCACAGGTTCTAAATTTGTAGGTTATTGTATTGAGTAGGGATTTATGTATCTCCTTTTAAATTGACTTTTTCTACTTAGCGTAACGCCTGATGTTGCTTTTCTTTGATATCTTTAGGTGGAAAGTTCTTTGGCTTTGATAAGGCTTTTTATTTTTGTCTCGATGGCAAGTTCAGTGGTTTGGAAACTTTCGTATTTTTGCTTGAAAATTTGATTGCTCTACCAGTATAATGGATCTCTGTATTGTTACTGTTAAGGAGGATTAAAGGTGACTGGGTTTTCTGCGAGTATTTGAAAAATGCCAAACTCATTAACAGAGTTGTTGCTTTGTAATCTACTTAGCTGCTGGTCAAGCCATCTTCAATTTTTCACAGTATAACATTGCATATGGCCATTTATTGTGTTCTTATTTACTTCAACGTATGCATGATTTTTGTAAAAGATAAAGATTTGTTGTTATATAAATATTGTAATGGAATGTTTATAAACATCAAAATTTTATAGGTTTACTTAATTCTGTAATTTATTTATAAAGCATAAAATTATTTGGCCCATTATTTATTGTAGTTATAAAGCATATAATTATTTGGCTCAGTACTCTCATGACTATTTGGGTGTCTAAAAAAATAATGCTAAACATTCATCCTATCGCATGTTCACCTCACAGCTACACTCATTGTGTTACTTATATATCCGATCTCTTAGAAACAAATTATTTCGTCTAAGGAAATATCCATTATTTCATTTTTCTATGTTTAGAAATGATTAAATACTCGACCATCTAAACTTAAAAAACAAATTCAACTATGGTAGAGTTGAATAATTACTCATTTCGTTCTACAATATATCTGGGAAAAAATTTGGCCGAACGTATACTGCTACTATTCACGCCCTTATTTATATGTGGTACTCATTGTAATTACAATTTTTTTTTGGGAAAACCACCTTTTTCATGGTATGTTATTATGTATGTAACGTGCCAATAAATAATTAATATTAATTCCAGTTCATTGACCTAAACTTCAAATATCTTTAATTTTTTTTCTTTGTTGTGTATTTGTTTATGTATCCCTGTTAATTCGGCAACTTTTTTTCAAAATATATCTTTAAGTTTAATAGATAGTATTAGTTTTTTTTTTTAAAATTTATTCACTAGAACGATATGAGTTCAGTACATCAAGAATAAAAAAGAGAGGGGAATGAGACCATTCCGTGGAGACTGATATAGAACCAGCTTCCTGAGCTAAGCGGTGGGCAACTTGGTTCACAAATCTCAGAACACAAGAGAAAACGAGTCCTTTAATATTTGCTGCATGTGTCTTACACTCTTCAATAACCAACCCGAATGGGGATAGGTCCATTGAATCTCTAATCAAAGCATCATGGACCAGAGAAGAGTCCATTTCAACTGCAATATCTTGAACTGGGGAGTCTTTAAGCCATTTGAGAGCTTCTTTCACCCCTATAGCCTCCGCCACTCTCACTTCAAAGTAGCCACGCAGTTTTGCTGCCTTCGCATAAAGGAGCCTGTTGAGGAATCGCGCATTACAAACCCATAACTCACTTCACCCTTTGAGCTGAATATAGCGGCATCAACAGTTACTTTGCACCAACCCATTTCGGGGGGATTCCATTCAGAGTAAGTCAGAGTCCTTGAGTTATCTGCTGGAAGCATTCTTGAGTGAGAAGACTGGGCTTCCGCCCACTGGTTTTGTTGTAATCTGGCAAAATTAGCCACAGATGAGGCCATAGAAGATTTAGCGTTCCAAACCGATAGTATTAGCCTTGTGCAAGCTTAGATTACAATAATGCAGGTTAAAACTGATGAGGCCCTATATTTCCGTGTAGTTTGTTTTAAAAATATTTTCTCTTTTCTATGTTTATATTATATGTTCCTTTATTTTTGGATATAGCCGTCAATGATTAATTCTGTTGGTATATTTTGTTGGCATGTGTCTAATTTAGTGTGATCATTTAATATTGTTTTGTGATTAACATGTTGATTAGTTGTGAAGTGGTTTACAGGGTTAAGAATTTGTGTCTTTCGTATGACCATTTAATATTGTTTTTTTGATTAACAAGTTGATTAGTTGGGTTGTGAAATGGGTTAAGAGTTTGTGTTTTACAGGGATTTCTCTTAACCAGACTCTTACCACAGGTGATAAGAGATAAATGTTTATCTCTTATCAAGTGTTGGAGAGGATGGCAGATCTCAAGATCAAGGATAACCGAGTGGAGCTTGATTGGGTGGTCACCTATAAGAAGACAAGCTGCATTACTGAGAAGTGGGGCGATGGGTAGACAATTGTAGGAGTTGAAGCACCAACTCTCAGTGATTCGAGAGAGGGGGAGAAAGACCGGTGATCCATGGTTGAGTAGATTAAGTGAAGTATAATACACTCACAAGAGCAACCGTCCATGCACTAGGAGAAGTGCTTTGTAGAAATTCAGAACAGGAGTTTGAATTTTACTTTTTGCTGTTGCTTGTGCTTATTGATGTAATCAATCTGTGTACTAACTTTTTGAATTAGTGGATGTTTTTCTCTCCCGTGGCATTAGTGCCTATGGTTTTTCCTTGAGGGGTTTCTACGTCAACATATCTTGTGTTCTGTCTGTTTACTGCTTTTTGATGCTAGACAATTCTATGTTAGTATCGTAGTAGCTAGACTTAGCCTGTTAAACAGACACATCCTGATATTTAGATTAAACTGTCTTCAAATTCCAATGAAAATTTTTATTTGATTAGCCAATAGACACAACATTCTCCAAATATATACTTTTTATTTATTATTGTTGCATCTACTCTACCGGTGCAACGCATGGGTGGTATAACTAGTGTCACATTAAATAAAAGAGTCACATATGAAAATTAAAAAGTTACATTTTTTATATCTATATTTATATTTAATTAAGGTCATGTACCAAAATTTTGCCATCAATATATTTTTATCAAAAAGTCATGTATAAAATCACGGTGGTGGTGGTGGTGGTGGTGGTGGTTGTTGTTTTTATTGTTATTATTAAGAGGAACAAAACTGCCCCGCCATGAATCATTGTAGACCAAGGCATTTTTCCCTTAATTCACCGTATTTTTTCACGTTTTGCCGTATTACCTCTTTTCATTAATATACTTTTTAATCGTCTTTTTGAATAATTAGCACATTTTCAAGTGTGGAGCCTAATTTCCTCATTTACGTTTTAATTAGTCCATAGAGTTTAGAGTTCAACATATTTTATGGGCATGTGAATTTCACGTCTTCCCCAAGTTTTAATAGCATCACTCTTCTTAATTTTAATCCAATAATCATAAGATTCGCGTCTTAGTTCCACATAGCCTTTAGTCCTTGAATATTTTTTTAATTATAATCCTTTAAAATTTATACATGTTGTTGAAACTTTCATTATAGTGTTTTTTTCCCGTCCTTGATATTCTTTTTATCAATTAGTATTTATATAGGTGTAAGTTAAAATAGAAGATATTCTAATTACCATCAAAAATTGGTGTTAAAAAATTGCCAGCAAAATTCGTACCCATCTTAAGTTATGCAGATCCATACTTTTATTGGAATTTAAACGATGATTGTATCTATCAATTACCACAACTGTGTTATCATATAACTAAAATTAGGTTTAGATTAACTTTTGTGCTATCTTCCATGTTAATTTCAAATCATAGTTACCGAATGACACAAAAAATTAAAGAGTAATGAAATACGACAATAATTGAAAATCTTATATTTGTTGTCTCTCAAAAACTTACATTGTCCATGAAATTTTATTGATTATACTTGTTACGTGAGCTGTAGAAAATTAATCTAAACATTTTTGATTGACTTGGCATATTATGCGGATTGAATGGATTGATTGTATTATCAATAGAAATAGCATATATCAATAAGATTATATAATTTTACGTCTAAAATCCCAAGGCAATTATACTTTTTTTATTTACCTATTTCAAATATGACATTTTTTGTGAACTAGTTGGTCAAGTAAAACATTATTATATGCTAATATTGGGGGTAGGGCTGTGCAAACGGGTTTCGGTCCCGGGTTTTTGAAGGACCAAGACCGGACCAAACATCTTCGGTTCGGTCCCGGTCTCGGTCCTAAAAATGGCAAGCCCAAACGGTTTCAGTCCCGGTTCGGGCTCGGGTAATAATTCGGTTTTTTTCGGGCTTTTCCGGGCTTGTGAAAAAAATTTTCTATAGACTTATGAACGTAAAAACACATATAAACAAAGTTTAGAATAAACAAATAGAAGAACTTTATATGCAACAAAAGTATTAACATGCCTCTGTAATGTAGAAGCACTAGACTTACTTGTATTTCTCATTTTTTTATTTTAACAAATTTAAAATTATTAAATATTTGAAATATATATCCTAAATTGGAAAATAAATGTAAAAATCATAAATATTATATATAGTTTATAATTTTAATAATTTTACAATACAATTTTGATATTTTCAAAAGATAAAAGATAGATAATTCCTACTTTATTATACATTTATAGGGATTAAATATTACAAAAATGATGTAATTGTCAAAAATAAA
>CAVNYN010285411.1:0-10982 GCA_963692815.1 Nyctanthes arbor-tristis | reverse complement strand
CCCCGCTAACTTTACAATATTTCCGAATATCTTAGGGAAATTTACAAATTCGGTAGCGGAAGCTTTTATTCAAATAACGGGGACGGGACGTGCGAAACAATCCAATTTATCTTATCTTACTGAGTTTAATAGATAAAGATAATTTAATAAGTTAACAAATCGTCAACCTTTTAAAGAAACATTACAACTAGGTTTTTCAAGAAAATATATAAACACAAGAAGTTGTATTAATAAACATATTTCATTGATTATCAAGGTGGGCCAAATCATTAGAAAACTTTTACAATGAAAAGTAGAATTCAAATCAATAGAAAGATTATATATCTCTATTGTTTTATATGTTATAAGATGTAAAACATATATATTGTAGAGGTGTGCGTAAAAGTAATAAATTCGTGATAGTTTCCAGAACATGTTTACACCACATACACAACTCTACTCCCATTCGCGAGCACGATCCAACATCCAGCTTGCACTGCTTTTCAATTGTTATGACTCCAATTATCTACAAAAATTGTAATAAGTGGGGAGTGAGTACAACATACTCAGTGAATAATCCTTTAATTCACCTTTCGTTTAGGAAACTCATTTTCAAGACAAATCATTGCATGTACAAAGCTTTTCAATGCACAAAAGGGCCCTATCACTAGTTAAACTACTACTCGTGGTGCGCGCTAGATTCATATCAATTAAATGGATCCACAATGAACCCCGGTAGACCCATACCGAGATTCCAATTCAAAGCAAACACCACACTAATCTTCCATATTCCGGGATCATTGAATAGGTCATAGTGTAGGAAACAAATCAGAATGTCCAAGACCATACAGCAAGGCCATACAATCACAAAGCAAATCAAAACGGGTAGAGCATTAACTAGCGATACAAATGCAATAAACAAATCTTTCTTTCAATAATAATGCATTCAAATCCATGTTTGTCTCATCAAAACCATCAATCAAATACACACTTATCTTATCAAAACTTTATGCATGTAAAAAAGGAATCAAAGTATTACGTTACCCACCTCAAATACTCTTCGAATCATCCACGTGAAGAAGTATCTTTAAAGCCTTGATACTCCCCAATTAAAGCTATCTTTCAAGCTATAATCCTTCCATCTATGGTAAGGGACTCTTTTCAAAGGACAAATAGGTATCTTAGCGGGTTTCTATTGGTTTTCCCCTTCCCTTGGCCAAGTTGGACGAATTTTGGGGTTCGGGAGAGAAAAGAGAAATGGTTTGGAAGAGAAAATGATAGCTTCCTATATATAATAGTTAAGATTTAGCTAATTTTAATAACTTTTGAGTTCCACCAATTATATCTTGACAAGTGGCGCCAATCATATTGTGAAAAGTGGCGCAAATCACCTCATGACAAGTGGCGCGATGTGGCGCCGCACACTTGTCGTGAAATTGCCCAAGAAGTCCATCCCATTGCATTATCTTTCAATCAAGTTCACGCTCTTTAGTTCACGTCAATTTAGTCATTATACTTTAGTTTATGTCAATTATCAGCCAAGATCTTTCTTTAGCATCAATTCAATAACAATATTTTAAATCTTCGAGCAATCTTACAATAATATTCAAGTAATTCTTTCAGAACAACAATTTCGTTGCTTACCTTAATTTGTAGAAATTTTCGGGATGTTACATCCACAATGGTTGATTCCAAGTCCAGGATGGCCAGCATAATATTTTGTCAACCAGTTACCAAGTTCAAACAAAAATTACGCTCACGTTAACTTGACTGAGAATGCAAAACTTCTTCAAATCTTAAAATACAGAGCATTCCTTGCTTCTGTCTTCAAGTGTACTTTTTCTCATCTTACCATAGATCACAAACAGAAGCTTTCTTGATGGGAATATTTATAGTTCTTGTATCTGAGTTTGTTCTGCTTTTCAGTTTTCATTCACAGTTTGATCTAGTCGTGAACAAAGTCAGCTCTGCTCCTGATTTTGGGAGGCGCACAGTACAAGAGCATAATTTCACAGTAGGATTCGGCTGTTCGAAAATCAAAAGTCCATACTGCTGCATTCATTTTCTAAAGAATCCTCACCCACAGCCACAGAATAAATTGCATCTTCCAGCATAAAGCTGAGCAAATGTTCAACAAAAAACTCACTGTTATCTGATGCAAAAAGAGAACAAAGAGAAAAGATCTGGACCTTTGATGAAAAAGAAATTGAAGCATTCAAGAAAGTCAAACTGGAGTTACTTCACGACATAACCCATATTTAGCAATTACCGTGAGACGTAATGGTTGCAAGGGAAAGATCTACATGATTTTATTACCAAGGAACACAGAGAACACCCATGTAATTATCACAACAAGGCTCTCAAGAGTATTGAACTGTGACCGTTGCCTTTTTCTGATGCAATGACATTGCTCAGAGAAAGGAGAAAGGTTTATCCCACTTCAGATCAAGAATTTCATTAAAAGTTCAATGACCAATTTGGGAAGGCCATTTGTGGTCGTTGGTTCATTGCTTTCTAAAACTTACAATTACTTCATCTGGTCTTCAAAGCTGACAATCAGTTGCCACCTGAAGAAGATTGTGGGAGCTTAAATTTGGACAATGAAGATCAACAATTTTGTAGGACCAATCCATTCTTATTGAAAGTTTTGTCTATTTGTGCTGTTATATTGCGTCGAACCAAGGGGAATTCAAACCTTGGCTTCTGAATGCTACAGGTTGGAGCATAGTTTGCGCCAGCACCTATTTCAGAAAATCTACTGGCTTGAGCAGTGAATATTATATCTCTATTGGAATAAAAGTCAAGAAAGTGCCCAAATGCCTGAAACTCACTTTCTGTTGTTCAGGTTGCTTCGCAAGCCAAAGCTGGAAGATTGGAGAAGATCCAGCACATCTCCTACTTAAACTAGATTTGGCTAGAAAATCCAACAGAGCCTAATTTTAGATACAGTTCTAATCCATAAGTTAGATACTTCAAACTGGAAAGACAGATCGGCAGCTACAAAGGCAATGGTTAAGGGTATAAGAAAAAGTGGCAACACAACAGAGAATGCGGAACACCTATGGCTTTTGCTTTCCTAATCTACAGTTTCAATTCTGAACCTCCACTTGTCCAGTTCAAGGCAATAGGCACAATTGTCTTTAGAAAGATGATTCCACCTTTAGCTATAAGAATCTTCAAAAACTTCACGATGTAATTCAGCTTGTCTCCACTAACATTCTCGAAGAAGTAGCGAGACATTTGTGTCCCAGATGTAGGATCAGCGTCATGATTCTATTTGCTGGAAAAATGTACTGCAATCAAATCAAGAGGTGCACGAGTATGCGAGGCAAGAAGTGACCTTTCTCAAAGCTACACTTCTGAAGGTGAGAGCAAAATTGCTGCTGGGAGATGGCCATTTCAACAACAGCAAAGAGATATGCAGAATTTGCATCAGCATCGAGACAGTGATGCTGGGCCAATCATGCTCAAAAATTATCTGCTTAGGAGTCAGGAGTGATTGGCCAAATTAGCAAGGATGAGGAACTCTCTTCAAACTGTAACTGTGCTACTGCTACACCACTAGTTGTGTGAAAATCTTCAATAACCACTAACTCCACATTAGTTATGCAGTACTTGATTGGACAAGACAACAGTAAGAAAAATATTCTAACTTCTTTCTTATTTAAACCATCCAATCTCCTCAATTACGATGTATCAATCATAGACCAACGCATTTACAAGTCATTACATAAACCCATAGAATAGGATTTAATAGAACGAACACAGTATTAAACCTTCATCAGAATTTTATGCTTTAAGACGCTGGTAAACACTAACAATGTTTCAATTATACAGGTTGAGCTAAAAAGTCCTTTTCTCGCTCAACTCAAATGAGTTACATTGTTAATTCAACACCGAAATTTCTATATGTATCTCAATTCACAGCTTTATAAACTTTTAACTGTTCTCATTCTTTGGCTAGAGAAACTTCTTCATGCATTTTACTCTGAGCTTAAGCAAAGGTCATAGTCCAGCAGTAACACTACAATGTACAATCCACGAAATGCTCTCTTAAACAAGAAAAATGTATATAAGAAAATCTCACACAGCAGCATTACATGGGTAAAATCAACACCCACTCAAGAATAAATCCAAGACGTGCTATCAAGAAAAGCAGCTAAAAAGGCCATTTTTAAGCAGGACAAAACACTGCGCAAATTCCCGAGTAGGCTACAAGCAAACAGCAAATTCTTCCCAAAATCATTTTCTTCTATGCACCGCAATGTATGTTCCCAACCACTCATAAAATTGATATCCACACAATAATATGTCATATGCAAAAGCAAAGCAATGTTAGTTACAAAGGCAGGTTATGCGAAATTCCACCACCATGAGGACTTGAGGCTGTGGATTTTGATGCAATCAGACCATTAGAAATGGCATCACTTTCATCAAGGAAAATTCCCTCTGGATTTCTCAGAACCCCATGAATTGCCGAAACCAAAACCCCTACCCCAATGCCAATCCAAAGGTTATTTAATGCTGCCGTGAACCAAACCGCCGCTACGGAGACCAGTACAAGGAACAAAACAATCGACCAGTCGCCGACATGGTGGTCGTAGATTAGCAACGGATCTTCCCGGAAGAAGTGGAGAACCAACCACATGAAGTAAACAAACGCAATAACAATAAGCGCAATCGGAGCACCAATGAGAGAAACGGCGGCGCAGGCGGAGATTATGATAGCGTAATTTACCGAGAAGTACCCAGCATTTCGGCGGAGGCGGAAACCCGCATTGGATATTGAGGAGGGAAAGTCGACAGCGGAAGTAGTAGTAGCAAGCAAATGACGCCAGGGACGGCACCGCGAAAGGAAAACTGATAAGTTGTGGACTGATCGGGAAATGACGTTGGAAGCGGAGATGGGGATTGTGGTGAACGTCGCGGCAGACGGTGGCGGGGGTGGCTGGGGCAACGGCGTTGGAGTTTGTGGGTGGGGACGGCATTTTTTAGATTTTTGAAATAAACGGGGGTTAAATTTGACTTTCTGGGGAGGTAGGGGTTCTTGCGGGTGTGGGGGTGAACTTCGGACAACGGACAATGCTTCGATTACGAGTTTTGCGTCGTGGTGTACCGTTTGATAGAGAGATTAGGACGGGTCCTATGTGATTAGGCTCACCATAGAGTCAACAAATAGTGAGTGCGGTACGAGACAGCTTCTGACACTTTAAAAGTACCATATACACAGTATTCTAACCACTATTTTTTTTAACATGTGTAATTTTATGAACCCCGCCTTAACCCCTCCAAACCTCAGCTAATTCCATCTACCTTCTTCTAAGTCCTAACTACTTTTTCTTTTCTTGCTTTCTTCAACTGATTTTTTCCCTTCTTTTTTGTTCAAGCATTTTTTTCTCTTCTGTATATATATATATATATATATATATTCTAATGTGAATTTCCTTTATTTTCTGAAAAATTTTATTTGAAAAAATGAGTAGAGAAAAAGAGTAATAAAATAGAGATGTGACCCATGTAATAATCATTGATGAAAATATGATGTAATATGTTGAAAAATAAAATAATGTCATATGTCAGTTTTGTTTAAGTTTTTGTATATTATTTTGTTCAAGTAACACAACTCTTATTTTCTTTCTTTTCGTCATGTTCAGATAGTCATATATTGCTGATTTGTAATTTAATTATTCTTTTTTTTTACTAACTTAAATAATGACAAGAAATGTGGTTCAAACATTTATATGTTGATACTAACTTAAATAATGACAAGAACCGTGGTTCGAAAATTTACCCGTTCAAAAAAATATATTATTTTGATAACAGAGATTCCTTGAATTCAATAAGATGGTTCACATGAATTTATTTTGTGCGAGGATATACATTTTGGTCCATTTTAAGGATTTCCACGTGAATTTATTTTTGTACGACGATATACATTTTCGTCCATTTTATTGAATTTTTTTTTGAGCGGGGTAAATATTCGAACCACTTTTCTTGTCATTATTTAAGTTAGTATCAATAGGTAAATGTTTGGACCACATTTTTTGTCATTATTTAAGTTAGTAGAAAAAAAAAGAATAATTATATTTATAAATCAGCAACACATGAATATGTGGGTGTGACGAAAAGAAAGAAAAATAAAGGAAATTGACATTCCAATATACAGAAAGAAAAAAAGCGCTTGAACCAAAAAAAAGGAAAAGAATCAGTTGAAGAAAGCAAGAAAAGGAAATGGAAAAGGAAAGTAGTTAGGACTTGGAAGAAGGTTTGACGGAGACAGCTGAGGTTTGGAGGTGTGAAGGTGGGGTTAATAAAATTACACATTAAAAAATTAGTGGCTAAAATACTTAGTCTATAATACTCTTGGAGTACTTCCGGTACATAAGCATCGCAAGTGATTTCCCACATAAAATTCTTTCCTTTATTTCTTTTTTCTGTTTTATGAACAATTAAGATGAGATTTAAATCCCTAGCATAATTTTTTCCTCTTAATAATTACATGGTAGTAGTAATTGAAAAGTTTTTTTTTAACAAAATTGAAAAGTTAATTTACATTAAAAATACTCATTTGGTTGGTCTAAAAAAAAAGAGAAAGAAAGAAACATATTTGGTTAATTAATACAAATGAACAAATGAAACGCTTGACTTTTAGATTTTCACCCCTTTTTTTAAATTTAAAAATATTGTAGATGATTCTAGATTAAATTTTATATTTGATAGAACATATTACTAATCATATCATATATAATATAATTCTAAAAAATTACGAAGGGAAATCTAACGAAAATTTTGAAATAATTAATTTTAGCACACTCAAAAAATTAATTTAACTTTTTTAAAAAAAATATATCACTGATATTTTTAAAATTTATTATAATTTATTAATTATGTAACATGAATTTTATACTTGCAAGAATGGGTTTCAAAGTATAGAATTAAAATTTTGCAATCATTTGAGCATCTTTGCAGTGACAAATAATTCAATAAAATTTGTTTTTGCATCATTTTATAATTACTCAGATCTTCACAAACTGTTATTTTTGTTTAAAAACATAATTAGCTTTGTGCAAATGAGTGGTTGAGATTTTTATAATACAAATGGGCCCTGTCAAATATTTACATTGAATGATTTATTTAGATTCTAATTTTTAAATATAAATGATTTGTTTTATAATTCTATCTTAAATGTTGTAATTGTTAATGTATAGAAAACTAGGTTAGTGATCGAGTTGGAAATCGGCAACACAAAGCAACGGTAGAGCCACACGGAGACAAAGGGAACATCACCCCTCGGGTAGCCACAACAACGTTGTAGGTGTTTTCTTCCTTTTTTTTTTTTTTGTGGGAAAGGCTATACTTTTAAAAATTGAAATTTAAATAAGTTTGTTAAATTTATAACATGCGGTCGTATTATATTATTCAATGTAAAGATCATATTTGGATTCAAATTGAAGTTCAACGTGAAATGTTTATTTTGATTAAAATAGACATTATTTTTTACTATTCGATTTTTGCTCTCTAAATAAAATTTTCTAGTGCCATCATTGTCACAAAGAGTTTCCTCTTCAAATGAATGTTATAAGAGGGATCAACGGTCTATTTCTTTAATACACAAGTTGTAACTACTGGTGCATAGCCATCAAAGCATGTTTGACTTCGTTTTATCAAAATGTTCCCCAAAAATGAATAGTCACACTGAAAAGTGTTCTTAGGTTGATAATACACAACAAAAATGAATAGTCACACTGAAAAGTGTTCTTAGGTTGATGATAGACAACTCATTCATCAAAATATATCACTATTAGTTTATTTGATTTTTTTGGTTATTAAATAACAACTATGATGCATCTAATCGTGTTAGAATCTTAAGAAAAGTTTATCTGATTTAGTTATTAAATAAAAGCTACATTTACCCCGATCATGTTCAAATACAATGTATTAAGATAAGTCGACATGATCTGAAAGTTTTGAAACGATATAATGCAAGAGACAATATAAATTAAATTTACCGTGAATTACAACTCTTAAACAATTAACCTGTTGATATGTATGCTGAAGTCTACCCCTTTTAACTTTTCTCTTAGGCAAGACTATTATCTAAAGAAGTAGAGCGCGTGAGTGAAACTCGGGCGCTTATATTTGGTTTTTAACCGAGTTTTGACTATTAAACTTTCATTGTACGTATCATATATAGTTTTATTTATTTTGTCAATAATTTACACCCATGCATCAAGGGGTATAACTAGTAGCATCTAAAAAGGCTAATTTACGTAAATTAACCTTATCGTTTCTGATTAGACGATTTCAACCTTAACATATCAATATTCACTGCAAAAACAATTTTATTGCCCAAATTCAATTTATATTGTTAAAATGACATTTTTGCCCTTATTGTCTTTTTTCCTAAAATATAATTCTTTTTGAAGATATTTTACCATTAATTTCAAGTAACATATAAAGACAAAAACTCATATTTCTATCTACTAATTCAATTACCATCATATTATTACTTCCCACCACAACAAAAACGAATAAGACCAATCCAAAATTTTAGTTAATTAATATGTCCTTTGAAATCTTCAATGGAAGCTCGACTTTTTCGCCACGACAAATATAAATACCAACACGATACATCAACCATCAATAAGAAGCTTCCTACATGTCACCTCTAATTAGAATCTTATAAGAAATATAAATCTTAATCTTTATATTTTAATTGAGATTAAGGATGAAAAGTTCATTTAAATAATAAAATTGAGTGATGCTATTTATCTAGATTGAAAATTAGTTCCTAGTCTAATTAATATCACTAAAGTGGAGGATGGATTGATATATATAAATACATGGAAGGATTAATTTATTTGACAATCAATAATGAAAGGACAACTAGACTGAAGACAGGTCTTGTCTCTAGTCTAGATAAATAACATTATTTAACAAAATTGACAAGTATGAATGATAAGGTCCTTTTGTAATGAACAATGATACATTAAGATTGAAAAGGCCAAGTTAAAAATAATATGATACATTTTTACACTAACATTAAACGATAAGGTTCATTTGCCAAATTACCCATTAATCAGAGCACAAATAAATAGAATCCTACTGTCGGAGCACAAATAAATTGTTCTCCTTATTTCGTAAGATCATATATGTGCTATTAAGAAAACATTAAACATAACGTATCTCTTTTAGCATATGTTCTAGCATAACAAACAATAAAGAATAGTACATCTCACAAAAATATCAGTTGGATTAGCTGTTTTTCTCAATTTGTATGATTATAAATGCACCACATTTTGTTTGTGTTAAAGATCTTTAACTTTATTTTTTATGACATTATGCCCCCTTAATATCTTTTGTTTTATTATTTTGCGAAGTAACTCATTAATGCGATCTTCTTGTTTTTAATAATAACTTCAGTCAAAAATTTTTGATAATATATACTTTAAAATCATGAGAAACATATCGTTTTGTTTTTATATTTTTCACTATTTTACTTTTTAAAAATATTTAGTGTTTCTTTGAACAGGACTTTTACAAAATAAACACCATTTTATACAAGATGCAGTAAATATTAAAGAATTATGTATAAACTATGACATAAAAAAGTTAAGGACCTAAATATGAAAATTTTTGAAGTTAAAGGATGCTAAATGTAATTGATGTGTGGTGTGGTTAGAAAAATTTGTAGTGGGAATATAATCACCCATTGTTTAAACATGTGCCAAGTACTATCTTCGTCCCAAAAAGATAGCCATGTTTTTCTATTTTCACAAAGACTAAAAAAAGTTTATTTAATAGTATTGGGAAAGTAAATTTAATATCATTTTCGTACTATACGCACTTGTTTATTAATTAGCAAATTTAATAAATCTATTTTATTGATAACAATACACATTAAATATATACATTTAAGAAAACTAATATTTCAATTAACATTTTTAAAAGGAAAATAGCTAGAATCTTGTGCTTAACTTATTTGGATTTTCACTCACAAGGGGATAACATCGTACTCAATAGGCTACAATCTTGTGCTCATGACGTGTTATATGACTAAAGAAACTGACGACAATATCAAGAAATATGGAAGAGGAAAATGGAAGAGACTGAAGAGGAAATTTTCAATATCTTGATTGATGATATAATAAAGCATAAAAGCTACCCTATTTATGGAACAATGAAGAGGGCAAAATGGCAATTATAAGTACAACTTTATACTTGAAAGATGATTATATTTACATCACCGTTTTTACTAATCACACCACAATATATATACACAACAATTAAAATATAGTTTTGTTAAATACACCACTTTATTTTTACTAGTAACATAATCCTAAACCTTTAAAATAAGAAAAGATAAATAATCAAAATAAATAGTTCTGCTAAATACACCACTTACCTTTTTCTTTTCTTTTCCTTTCTGCCTTTTCCTCTTCTTGGGTCTAGACGCCTTTTCTTCTAAATTATAATTTTTTCCCTTTTTCTCCAAATTGTACACACCCATGAATGTTTTCATATCTCCTGGCCTCATTTTTAAATTCACATACTATATATGAAGATTTTCGCCGTTCATCAATAGTTCTTGTTTGATTCTAATTTTCAAGCCACCAATAGCAATATATTGATATTAAACTTGAGTTCAATTTGATATCATCTCTATTCTCTCCTGAAATTACATTGAATTACATATTTGAAATGATTTATTTTTAGAGTTTTAAGTCATCGAGAAAGTAAATTACACTACTACAGAATATCACAATGGGTATCGGTTGTATTAATGAATACGCATCGGTCTTGAAGGCGATGCCTTTGACAGTGACACACATAGGGGATGTTTGATTCAATTTATGGTAGTTGATTTATAAAGAGAAATTATAAAGAGGTGAAATGAGTGGTGTAGATTTAATAGAAGTTTGAAATTTGTGGTTATAAATGAGTAGTTGTCAAATCAATAGTCAAATCAGTGGTAGGTGGGATTATAATGTGTTTTGTTAAAG